>JAODAL010006044.1:0-137426 GCA_025379985.1 Phyllomedusa bahiana
CCCCCTTTTGGGAAGGCCCCCCCCCCCCCTTTTTTTAATTTTTGTTGCCCCCTTTGTACCTGTTCAAGCTCTAAAATGTTTTTCCTGTGCAGGGTGCCCAAAACGGAACACAATTTTTCCATGTTTGGTCAAACCCGGATTGGGTTTTAATGGGAGAATAAGTTCTCATCATGTCCCGTTTAGGGCCCCCCTTCTAAGCACCTCATGATCCATTTTGCCTTGGCACTGCTGTCTGACTTTGGCCCGCTAAAATTTTAATTTTAAATGTCCCCCCAGGTTTTCCCCCAAAGTCCTTCTCCATGTCATTTTTAAACCTCAGCTTTTTCCTTTAAACCCAATGTGGGTCTTGTAATGGTTTTTTTCCCCCCCCATGGGGCAAAAACCTTTGCTTTTAAACTGTGTTAAATCTGTGTATTGAAATCTTAAAACCTGCTCAAAATACAGTTTTCACAGACCCTGCGATCGGCAGCATAGGGTGACCTTTTGGAAAAACCAAAGCAATTTATCATGAAATTTTATTTTTAAAATATTTTTTTGGGTTTGCATTTGCTGCGTGAATTGGAGGTTTTAGTATCGCCTGCCTTACGTACAATGCGGAAAACTACATGTCCTGTACCTGTTTTAAAGGATGGGGCCGGGGAGGGCCCAATTTTCTTTTTTTTTTGGTACATTGTCTAAAAAGTCCCAATGTTCCTCAAATAGAAAGTGATTTCCACCCAAATTTAAAGGGGGTTGTTTCATCTCAAAATTTCATTGGGTGCATGAATGAAATAATGCTTTCTTTGCCTTCCACTTCCCGGGCAAACTGTCTGTAATTCCCCATTGAGCTCTGTGTAATTTAACTTTTCTGTTTTTTAGCTAGATTAAATAAAAATTTTCCTTCTTAGAGGGTCCAAAAGAAGCTTTTTGAGCTAATGTTAACAGTTTAGTAATTACTTTTTTGGGTTTAAAGGAAACAGATAACCCCCCAAACCTTCCCCCTCCGGGCCCACGGGGTGTTTTGATGGGCTTCACTCCCGCTTTTCAGATGAACCAAAAAGCAGGGGAGAAGAAGTACCCAGGTCCCGGGCACTTGGGGGGGGAAACCCGAAAGCCCTCAAAAAGGGGGCGGGGGGGGGGGGGGGGGGCTAAAAAAATTTATTTGTAGCTTTCCCTTAAAAAAAAAAAGATGAACAAAGCAAATATATTTGGAAAGTCTTCATTTAGTGTTCCTACATTTTCAAAGCTATTCTTTGTAGTGAGACAACCCTTTAAACACACCTGTTGCTCATTCACACCTGAAACCTTGGGAAGCTTAAGAATCACATGACATCGTTGAGGAAAAATAGTAACTTGGGCACGATTTGTCCATTTGCACGATTTGCCCCATTTTCACTTAGGGTTTTTACTCGCTTTTTTTTCAGGGGTTTTAAGACATGATGGCTATGTGGTGTTTTATTTTAAAAGGGCAAATGAATTTACGCTGTTATAAAAAGCTGTCACTGACTACTTTTACATTGCATCAAAAAAAAAAAGTTTTTCCAACATTTGTTTCCCATAAAAGATATTGTACAAATTAATTTACATTTGTGGGGGTGTACCGTTTACGAGGTATTAACACCCCTCAAATATACAGTGTCCTGGAACTTAATGGTGCTTTAAAATAAATAATAATAATGAGTTATCTACTCATTTTCTTTAGTCTCCATTTTGCATTATGTTGGGTCACATTTTTGATCTCGCCCATACCTTTTTTCCACGAGTTATGGTTTCAATAACAATGGTTCCCTAAACCCAAATTTAAATAATTTTTTTTTTTTCCTTTTTGGAGGGGGTTAAAAAAATTGCAACACTTTTACGATGTATTTGCACCTAGATTAAACAATTGTACAGTGAAGTATGGAGTGTACCCACAGAAATGCTGCCAATTTCATATTCTGCATGATTCAGACTGTGTGAGGCATTTTATTGGTGACATTGAGTACTCCATGCCCTGGCATTGGCTTTAGTAAAAAATAACGTATTTTGAACTAGATGTGCAGTTTTTGGATTCGCCCTGTACTTTTGGGTTATTTACTATTTTGTTGTAATGAAAATGTTTTATTTTTTATGCACATAGAGGGTGGAGTAAAGATTTCAATCGTGGAAAACACATAATCTATTATCTAAACCCGGGGACTGGGTGCTTGTAAAGTATGAAATTACACATTTTCTCAAAAGTGAGGCAACTGTAGGAAGCAAAAGAAATTGAAGCGCAATGTACTTCTCTTTATACTTGATCTTGACTTATCAAATGTGACTAGGGACGTCAGCCTGAAAAGCTGCAGCTGCTGGAAAATAAGAAGGCATAATAATAACACAGAAATCTAGCACGTAATATTCTACTGTTAGCATGTGTAAGCTCATCCACTAGACTGACACCAACATAATAGTACAGTTATAACATAATACAAGTAAAAGGAGTTTTTAGATTAGTGGGGATTTGTTTTGAATTTTTGGCAAGATTTTTTCATTTTGGCAGTCCTATGCAATTAAAAATTACACAGAAAGTACGATTTGTTAACTAGTACCACAACAGGAATTCAAAATTGGGGATCTGCCTGGAGGAGCAAATTTAGTTGCCCCCTTTCCGGCCTTTCCCGGTTTGCATCCTTCTGTTTACACAAAGCATATACCTCCCTTTCCCTAGTTCGCAAAAATTTTCTCTATTTGCCTGGCGACTTACCCCCTGTTCCCCACGGTTTTTTTCCCCGGGGTTGGGCGCCGTACTCCGCGCCGGATTTCCTGCAGTACCGCCATCCGTCGGGTCTTTACGGTAATCCACTTATCATAGAGAACAGGGGGATCCGTCGCTCCTCCCCGCTGGGCGAATCCCCGGGGGGGGAAAAGGCCCTGCACATTATTTCGGGCGTACTAAATAATCATTGCCCCTAGGGGGCCCGGGGCCCCCCCCTCCCCCCCCCCCCCCCCGCCCCCCCTTATCCGCGGATTTGTGGCCAATACGGCTCACAAATCCGTGGGAAAAAGCCTGTGAACAGGGCCTTACGGGGGCACATGGATCTGTTCACCTCTGAGGGTCCCCTGCCCCCGTTTCTCCATAATCCTGCATTGGATTTTGAAATCTTCCAACATTGCACCCAGCTAACATTAAAAAACCTTTAGTTTTTTAAGACTTTTACCTTCCCCTCTTCCCATAATTTTGGGAGGAGTGCCTCAAGCTGCGCCCTCTGCCATTTAACTGGCCACTTTTTATGCAGTTTTTCACATTTTTATACCAAAAAAAACCGAAATCCATTTGCACGGGGAACTAACGCCGGTGAACACGTGTGAGGCTCAATCCCCCTCCATTTTATCTCCAGAGATATGACTTCTCTCTTTTTCCTTGACCAAATGGGCCGACAAACTGAGGGCTGGGCTAGGATTTTGAGAGTTCCTTTTTTGGAAGAGGAAGGGAAAAAGCTAGTGTCTTGTTTACAAAGCCTTACCCCTTTTGGGGGTTACAAAGCTCCTTTTTAAAAGTGCTGGTACCGTGTACCCCTTTTTTCACCCCCTTTTTCCCATTTTTCCCGAGTTTTGCGGAGGTGCGGCGCTGCGGTAGGCCCCATGACACTATCTGGGGGGGGACTGTCCAGAATAGACCTTACTTTTAAAAGGATAGAAGTGATCGAGAAATATGGAAACGGTTGCAGAATGACCCCGGGCTGCTTCGTTTGTTTCCTCTTCCCATGTCGTCCCTACGGGACATTTTACTGGCTCATCAACTGCACCCGGGGCCTTAATACCCCGATTGGGAGATCACTGAAACTCCGACTACACGGGGCGGTTCAAGGAATTTTTTCCCTTCAACCTGGAAACTTGGGGCTGACAGAGGACGCGATGATAAAAACCATGCCAAAATTCAGTTTGGGTTTTTTCATTTTTGTTTCCCCCGGATTATGTACACTACAGAGATACTTTTGGGGTATCTCATGGGGACCGATCTCTGGAAAATTTTTACTAACACTTTTTTCTGCAAGGTGAACTTTTTAAATATGCCCCCCCATCCCCCTTGCCCTGTTGGTGCCCCTCGTTTTTTTTCTTTTTATTTGTTGTGTCTGTCTGGTCACGCAGACTGTTTGTTTTTATCAGTTAATATCATTCATGTCCATGAAACATTCCCCAAAAGGGGCCCCCTTTATAGATTTCTAGATATTTCATTGTTTGCATTAGATTCTGAGATTACTTCCAATGTACACTTTTATTTTTTCTTACTAAACCAAACATATCACATCCGGGTTTGGAGGATAACATGTTATCATTCCTGCTGGCTTTGAAATCTGGCGTCTATGCCCAGATTCAACACTCAAGTGTTATTCCACTTTTTGCGTTATTGTTACAATCTTTCTGCAATAACTTCATCTTTTCACGCTATGGTTTTATATTTTTTAAAAAATTTTTTTGGAAAAAAAAAAAAAAAAATACACCCAAAAAAATTGTTCTTTTTACGTAAATAAACTTGTAATGGCAAGGCAGACAAACTCACATAATTAATTTGCTTATCTCTTTAAAGGGGTTGTCTCACTAAAGGGTTGCTTTTTTTTGTTAAAGGAACTTGCAAAAGCAAGTCCTTTGCAATATATGTTTCCTTAACTGCCCACCCATTCCCCAATATCCCCTCTTTTATGGGGTGTATCTGATCCTCACACATAGCTCAGACCCGTTTGATCATTCTATAGGGTCCAAACACTGTTGCAAGCTACAGACCGGCTTCTGCTGCGCCTGGGGAAACTTTTAAAAACACCCCTGAATCAAAATAACAAGAAAAAAGAACTGAGGTAAGAAACAATGATGAACAACCCCTTAAATCTCATTATAAAAAGTAGGCAATGACAAAAAATTTTTCATTGTTCATCAACAGGATAGATAAGAGTACACTAGAGCAATAGGTCCTTAGTCAATGACCAGCAGTACTTTAAATGAAAATAGGGTCATTTTTTTTTCTGCACTGGGGAGGAAGTTTCTTCACACTTATCAGGTGCTGCTGTTAATACTTACACCTTTTAGGCCATACCCGGCCTGAAAGAAGAACTGTCAAGCAATCCTCTCAAAGCTTACAAAAGGGAAGCCAGAGAGAGTATTGTGCATCGAAGAATGTTAAAAAAACTATATTAAAAAAAAACACACAATTAAAGAAAAATTGTGATGGGGTTTGAAACAGTGTAGTTTTTTTGGCCAATCCCCTAATATCTCGGGGCCCCATGAAACCCTAACTACTCTGTAAAGTTTAATGACGTTTTGTGGTTTCTTAAAGGGGTGTTCCCACCATAGACTTTGATTGCATATTGATAGACTATGCCATCAAAGTCTAAGAACTGGGCTACCAAAAACCCCCCAAAAAGCCCCCAAAGGCAAAACCACAGAATCCTGGATAGGCCATCAAAGTCTGATAGGTGCGAGTCCCCGCCCCACCTTCTCCAAAGGGGGCCCCAAATGTCAAACCACATTAACCTGATAGGGCATCAAAGTCGATAGGGTGGCAGATTGAACTATCTCCAATGTCCCCAAGTCCCCAAAAATACCACGGGGTTTTCCCTGGATAGGCCATCAAAGTCTGATAGGTGCAGGTCCCACCTCTGGAACCCACATGTATCTTGGAAATGGGTCCCCCGAAAGTACCAGTTTAGAATAGAAAGCGGGTGGCGCTTGCGCATGTTCTATGGCCGTTCCAAGTTCAAGTGAGCGGTGTGTTCAGCTGTACTCAAACTTTGGTGGCTTACCTCTAGGATATGCCTTCAAAGGCTGATAGGTGCGGATCCCACCTCTAGGACCTGCACCTCTCACGGGAACGGGTCCCTGGAAGTGTCAGATCAGAATGGAGAGCAGGTCACTCTTGCGCACAACTCTCCATTCTGTTCTATGGGAGTTCTAGGTATAGATGAGCGCTGTATATAGAGTCGTGTGCAAGAGTGACTGGCTCTCCATTCTGAGCCTATACTGGCCACTCACACCTATCAGAATTCGATGACTAATCCGAGTGATATGTCATCAAAGTCTAAGGGAGAACCCTCCTTAATTTACTAATAATTATAGGAAAACTAGAGTACCCCTTTATCTCCTGTGGCAGAGCGACCAGAGGCAGTCGCAGGGTTCTCCCACTAGATGGCGAACGTGCCACCGAGAGCCTGGTCTTGGTGGGGGAAGCCAGGTATTGTCGGTCAGCAGCATTAGGTTGCTGACCCTTATACGTAGCATGGCTAATGTCCAGCCAGTAAGGGCTGGCCTTCCCGGAACAACTGCAGATGGGTGGCTGGTTGTTCCCACGTTCCAGGTCTCTGTGTTCCAACCCAGGTATTGGGTGCTTCTCTGGAGACCTATTAAAGGCCTCCTACTCCAGGTGAAAGGGGGCATGGTCTGCTACCTGAGTGTGGAGCAGCAAAGGAGCTGGAGACAGAGGCTCTGGCCCCCAGAGGCTTAGGAGAAGCCGGAACCAGTGGATACTGGCAAGTGTATGCGTTGGTGGTACTCGACGCTTGGTCCAGGCCACGGATAGAGAGGGACTAACGTGGTTAGTCAGTGGCCAGACGGCCTGAGGTTTTTTTTATTTGTATTGTTTGCTTGCATGTGCCTCAATAAAACTGACTGAGGCCAGTGTTAAACTGGAGCCCAGTGTCTGAGTGCCATTCTGCCTACAAAAGACGGCGATCCCAGAGCTGAATGACCCCCGGGCCGGGCCAAGATGGCGGCCGAAGGCATGTGAGTTGTCACACTCCAGAACTGCAGATCCGCTTTGCGCTACATCTTAACCTATGGCTATTGCCTGGAATATACCTGTGTATGGTATATAGGCCTGTTTATCTTCCAAGCCTTGCTGCAGCACTGACAAATCATCTCAAAGCACCTAGTTAAGAGATTTCTTTTTTTAGCTTACGTCTTAAGAAGCAGGCACAGATAAATGTAAGTTATGGAGGCTTTATATGAAATTTAAATAGCACTCTAAGAATATGGCTGGCTAGCCAACCACATCATGATAATAGCTGAGTTTTCCCTTGACACAGTGCATATACTTGCCTGTACTCCAAAACTCATTAACATAGCTTCTGAAAAGAGCGTTATACATAATAGCATCAAAAATCATCCTTAATTCGCTCATGCAAAATAAAGCTTCTGCTATTCTTTTTCAATCTTTGCAATTACCGTAGATAAGTGAAACAATTATAGGGAAACAAACACCTCCAGGATGAAAGCTGCTTATAGGAAATAGTGGATTTTACAGTCACAAGCATGGAGGTAAAACTTTTTCTGCTTGTAGAGGAGACGTATTTGGAATGCAGTGGAGCACATTTACTATGGCAGTTGTGTCAGAAATATGGAGCAATTTGCACCAAAATATCTAGGGGTTTTTAGACACTTTTGTGTTGCATCCAACAAAAGGGGTTTGTCTTAGCTGAAATAGATGTGAGCACAACTAAAGGACTTGACTTACCCCAAAAAATGAACCAAAAGCTTAGGCAATAGCGAGTTTAAAGGGGTTTTGCCAAGAAGTGATTTCCTTACCTAACAGGCTGAACTGTCCTCTTGAGCCTTGAAAAAAGGGGCGTTGTGTTTCTGTGTTTAAAAAAAGCAAGTGCCTCCTCCATGATGTCATTGCACCACCTCCCATGCACGCTCCCGAGGCTGATATTTAGTCTCTGTAGTTGAGCAAACATTGTTTGGCTAAACCACAGAAGATAACTGTATTGTGCACTAGCTCTTCAGGTTTTGTGTTCTGCCTCTAATCTGCTCAGGAGAGAAGATAAGATCCAAGCATGCAGCATTCTTGAACTGCTGCAGGGGGGGAGGGAGGAGGGCTGAGCAGGGGGCGTCTGCATGTTTACTCAGATAATTACATTACAACCAGTGGATTCTCTATACAGAAAGCACAGACTTTGTTTTCCCCCTCCCTTCAAAGTGCCCTGTCATCAGATAAGAACTGCAAACAATGTAAGCGCCACCAGATCAACTCCTGGTCGTAGCTAATGTAAACAGTCTGGAAACTGAGGGCAGCTGCAGCTCTCACAGGCTACAATTTTTTGAATTACATATATTTAGAAAAGTGACTAAATACCCATTTTGGAGGATCCCACGTCAACATTAGATCGGGGCAAAACCCCTTTAATGAGATAAAAAAGAATGAACCCCTTTCAGCTAATTCGTGAGTACCCCTGTATAACACATGTAATTATTGGGGGTTGCGTGCCCAGTTTGATAAGAATATTGCTCTAATAATAAAAAGCATACATTCTTCTTGGCAGAAGACTCGCTTGGCATGGAGGAGGTCCGCGGGCGGCTATGTAGAAGTAGCTGATCCAGGGTGGGCTGATGGCTGGGCTGCTTTACTTCAAATCCTGTATGCAAGACACCACTCTGGGATTTTTTAGTGATGGGAACCAAAGGAAACTGTGATAATGAAGGCCTTATCTCTGGATGATCATTTGTGTTATATCCTCACAGTAAGCTTTAGCCAAGTAAAATATTTTAATCTGTCCGTCAGATCAGTCTGTTACTTCATGGTGGCATATGGAAGAGCACTGCAGTGGCCTCCATGACAATATAATAAGTCTGCAGTGCTCGCACCAGTGCTTGCCTCAGCAGGGATTGTGTAGTCAATGAACAGACGTCCGCACATATATCCCAGGCTCAATCAATTCCTTACAGTGCCTGTCCTACCGCCCATTGTATTGGATTGTGATTTGTACATGTAGCATTCATTTTTAGCAGTCATGTGCACAGTATCTTACAATGAATGTCTGTACCACTGCTAGAAATCGACAAGCTATACATTGTCAGCTCCAAGAGGAGGCAGAAAGGTTGTGTTTTTTTAATATGTATTTTTAATGCATTAAAATGATTAAGTAGGGCTCTCAAGCCAAGTAAAAATCTTCCAAGTAAGGACTTTACTATGCATATCTGACCTTTCCAGCTCCAATCTGCAGCATACCTTTCCCCTTTCAAAACAGCAGAATTAATTTGTAAAAGCCGAGTCATTTTTCACAAGTGGCATTCAGCCCCAGCTATCCATAACAGAGGCAGTTTTATCTAAACGGCTCAAGGACCCGAGATTTAAAGTATGAAATACGCATTGCTATTTGTACGGCATATGGGATGAATAGCTGCTGTTCATTCTGTCTGTTCTGTAAGCACAGAATATAATAAGCGATGTTCAGTAAGCGCTGCATTTTATAACACCTTACTTCCCAACATGGATCATCAACAAAGTTGGACTATAATAGAGTGCGATCCCTCACGTACAAAAGACGAAACCTTTATCCTAAAGCCGGAATCAATGAATACGAGAAGTATAATAAAACGGTAAACTCAAAGACCTAGCATTCAAGAGTATGATGTAGCAGAGCTGATTTTTTTATTAAAGGGGTTTTGCCATGATGTAATGTTGACGTGGGATCCTCCAAAATGGGTATTTAATCACTTTTCTAAATATATGTCATTACAAAAAGTGAAGCCTCTGAGAGCTGCACCATTGCTCAGTCGCCCTTAGTTTCCTGACAGTTTACATAAGACACGACCAGGAGCTGATCTGGCCGCGCTTGCGTGTTTGCACTTCTTATCTGATGACAGGGAACATAAACCAGCTTTAAGGGACTGTGGAGAAAGACCTTTTTTCTTTTGTACAGAAAATCCACTGATTGTAATGTGATTATTTGAGTAAACATTGTACACGATCCCTGCTTACTGGCTCTGTGCTCAGCACCCCCTCTCTTTCCCCATGACACTGAATCCTATGTTTATCTTCTCTTCTGAGCAGACAATAGGTAAGGAACTCACGTCTTGGCAAAACCCCTTTAAGCAGATTATGAAGGTTGAGTCATGATATGGTTAATTGATGGATTCCATGTAACAATCTGCATCAAAATCTATTACATATTGATCGTAAGAAGAATCACACATCACAGTGTTGTTGTTCACATGGCGTGTTGGATCCGTGTCAACATATGCTTTTAGATGCATGTTTGGGTCCATCTACGCGTGTTTTTGCGCACTTTTTGCCGCTTTTTTAGCAGATATGCACAGCATTCGATTTGCGGTGTATTTCTGCCAAAAAACATCCGTCGCTTTACATAGACTCCAATAGTAAATTTTCAGCCCGCAAACAGTTTGCTGAAGACAAGCAGACTAAGGACGTGGATTACTGGAACCATGTCATGTGCTCTCATGAGACCAAGATAAACTTATTTGGTTCTCATGGTGTCAAACATGTGTGGCAGCAACCAGGTGAGGAGTACAAAGACAAGAGTGTCTTGCCCAAAGTCAAGCATGGTGGTGGGTGTGTCATGGTCTGAGGTGCATGAGTGATGCCGGCTGTAGGTAGATACAGTTTATTGAGGGAACCATGAATGCCAATTATATACTGGGACATACTGAAGCAGAACATGATCCCCTCCCTTCGGAAACTGGGCTTTGGGGCAGTATTCCAACAAAACGATCCCAAAAACACCTCCAGGATGGCCACTGCCTTGCTAAAGAAAATGATGGCAAAGGTGTTGGACTGGCCAAGCATGTCTCCAGACCTAAACATTATTGAGCATCTGTGGGGAATCCTCAAACAGAAGGGAGAGGAATGCAAGGTCTCTAACCTTGAGCTGGGAAGATCTAGTTAATTCTGTGCCCAAGAGAGTTAAGGCAGTGCTGGAAAATAACTTTGGACAACGTGGGGGACATGTATGATCGGAGCTTTCACACATTTTCAGGCGTATAATGCACCTCACTGTGCCGGCTCCGCTGTCGGACGCACCTAATGCGCTGTTAGCGCAAGGTTCACCACTTTGTAATGAGCCTAACATGAAAGGGCCGTTCTGTGGGCGTTCTGGGGCGGGACGCACCACATTCGGAAACACTGACGCATGTATGAATACGGGTCGGCAAAGTGAGGCACATTACAGCTCTGACAGGCAGACCCAGTTCAATGTGCTCTGTCTGCCGGAGGCGTTAAAGTTTGCACCGCATTTATGAGTGCACTTCGACACCAACATTCATGAGGCGCGGTTTTCACGGTAAAAACGTGAAGACAGGAGCTTTGATGCGCCGATCTTCATGCATGTGCCCCAGTTCGTCCATTTTGACTTAGGGTGTACTTACTTTTGTTGCCAGCGGTTTAGACATTGTGTATTAAGTTATTTTGAAGACACACCAAATTTACACTGTTATACAAGCTGTACACGGACTACTTTTTCATTGTATCAAAGTGTCCTATCTTCACTGTTGTCCCATGAAAAGACATAATACAGTATTTACAAAAATGTGAGCGGTGTACTTACTTTTGTGAGATACTGTACGTTACTAAATCAGTAAGATGGGTGTTATCATTCTAGTTTTCAAAGGGGGCATGCCCTAGCGCATACTGACTGTCAGCACGGATTGGACAACATCAGACTGTACAGGGACACTCCTCCCCCCCTAATTGGTAACACCCATCTGACTGATTCAACAATACATTTCTGGAAGGAATAACAGAGGAACAGCACAACCCAGAGTTATAGGAGAAGATGCTCCAGGATTGTTATTTCATGGGGGACACAAGGATTTACTCAAACAGACCTGTCATGAGATTTCAAAAGCCCTTTTCAAAGGAATAATCCAGGGTCAACATCCTCTATCTGTCTGTAGGGTCTCCCTGATGTTCATCAGGGGCTTATATGTTCTTGTCTGAGCAAGTAGCTGGCTAGCATTTCTCCCTGAAGATGGAGAGCTGTTATTTGCAGCCGTTCCCTGGGGAAGTCAAGCAGGGGATCTTCTTCTATTACATCCGCTTGCCCTAATAGGTCATGTGGAAGCGGGTTGTCTGAAGCAGGCAACTCCTGAATGTTAGAAGGTTTTCTATATCTGCAATAATACGGCATCTACAGTTTGCACCTTCTATTAGGATTTGGACAGCAACTACATTTTAAGAATGGTTGCATTGAAATGAAAATAAAAATGTGTTACTTAAATTTATACTAGAAATCCTATTACGCCGTACATTGTAATTTTGGCTCAGAATTCCGGCTATTGCCGCTTAAAATTAATTTTCTTTGACAAAATTATAATATTTTGTGCATACATTTCTCCAAACCTATTTTATGTAGCAATTATGTAAATGCAACTTATTATATTTTACATTTTCTTTCACAAGGATATCGTACTAAATTGGACATTTGCTTAAAATCCAGAATATGCAACGGGCAGTAATAGTTTTCTGTGGGGAGAGATGCCTTGTCTTATTCCTTGCCTACTGGAGCAGACACAACCCTTGGGGTTCATTCAAGCATAGCGCCTGTCAGTAATCATCCTGAAACATACATAGATTTTGACAGATCCGTAGTAATGCTTCTTTGCCTTTTTAGCAAATCTAATTTATTTTTTGGTTACTGAGAAACAAAAAAAAAAAAAAAAAATATGTACGTGTAATGGAATTTGTCATAAAGTTATGGTAAGGGAATCTCATTTCATCGCTCCATAGTGTTAGACAGTTTTACACAATGTAACATATTTATTTCACAACGCTGTAAGACAGAATTTCTTTTTGGTCTGATCAGTCACCACATGGCACGTACATGAGGAGGCATTGAAGTATAGCGCATTGGAAAATGCAGAGCATGCTGCTCGTTTCATTGTATTCTGCTAGATTCCATTATACTGCACCATAGATGAAGGTCACAGATTCTTTCAAAAATGGCTCATCAGTATCATGCCATGGAAGAAAGCAAATGCGGGCTGAACCATTAGTCACAATGAGACTATGGAACATTAATTCGGTAGCAACCATACCAAACTGAGATACTGTATTTATGAAGTGTAGTACTACAAGTCACATGCAAAACATAATTAAGGATAAATGACAGCCATAATAATATGGTGGGTGCTTAAATGGCCACGGGCTATATTAAAGGGGTTTTGCCACAAAGTAAAATCGACGTGGGATGTTTGTAAATTAAATAATAAACATTTTCACCATTCATCATTATTAAAAATTCTGGACCGTTTTTGTCTTAGTTGGTCCTTTAGTGATCCATTGTTTACAGCTCATCTCCAGGGGATACGACCAGGCCTGAGAGCTGCTTAGTCCTTGTCGCACATGCTCAGACATCACTTCTCTCAGGCAGCTACTGAATGTTCAAACCCCAGGTGCTGTCAGTCTACTCTTGTCCTCTGTATTCCTTAGTAATTAGTCAAGCAGTGCAAATAAATTAAAGAAACCCAGTAGGTCTATGCATTGATAAAGAGAAAAAAAATCCACAGGTTTGGTTCCTGCAGGGATTTGAACCGAGGACCCTTGTGCCTGGAGGCAAAAGTTTTACCTCTGAGCTACAATGTAGCTACTTACAGTTCTACACATAAACAGACCTTTCTTTGACTACAGAGAGGAAAGGTATGGTGATGTCACCCTGGTCACATGATATGTAATTCAAACAAATCATACACGCCTCCTTCTGAGCACACAGAGCTGAAGAGCTGGATGCAGGAGGTATGAAATGAGATTGTGGCAAAACCCCTTTAACATATCAAATGTAACATTAAACATCAATCAATAAAAATATAAATCACATTAAAGGGTTATTCTCATCTCCTAAATCTTGTTTAAAGAGATAAGAAAGAGATGGCTGCTAAGAATGCAGAGGTGGCTGCGTATGCTTAGCACTCCCCCCATTTTGTTTTATGGGAATTCTGAGTACAGTCGACTCTGTATTTGGGACTCCCATAGAAAGAAACAAAGAAGGTTTTTAAAGGGCAGTTACCTTTGTGTTCTGCTGTATGGGAGTTACAGAGCCTAGTAAAGTGTTTTTGGCTGAACTTGGAACTCCGATTGAAATAATCAGAGAGTGCTGTGCATGCGTGGCCACCTCTGGATTCTGTTCTATAGAAGTTCCAAACATAGGTGAGTGAGTGTGTTCAGCTGAACTTGGATTTCCCATTGAAATGAATGGAGAGTGCTGCAAATACAGCCAAGCAAGTGTGGTTGACTGGACTCGAAATTCACATTTAAATAATCAGAGTGCTGCGCATGCGTGACCATCTCTGCATTCTGTTCTATGAAAGTTCCAAACAGAGATAACAAGGGGGTATGTTCAGCTGAACTTGGATTACCCATTGGAATGAATGGAAAGTGCTGCATATGTGCAGCCACCTATGCATTCTATTCTGTGGGAGCTACAAATACAGCCAAGTGTGGTTGGCTAGACTCGGAATTACTAATGAAATAATCAGAGTGCTGCGCATGCGTGACCATCTTTGCATTCTGTTCTATGGAAGTTCAAAACAGAGATGAGTGAGTGTGTTCAGCTGAACTTGGATTTCCCATTGAAATGAATGGAGAGTGCTGCTCATGCGCAGAAACCTATGCATTCTATTCTGTGGGAGCTACTAATACAGCCAAGTGTGGTTGGCTGGACTCGGAATTTCCATTTAAATAATCAGAGAGTGCTGCGCATGCGTTACCATCTCTGCATTCTGTTCTATGGAAGTTCCAAACAAAAATGAGTGAGTGTGTTCAGCTAATCTTAGAGCTCCCATTGAAAAGAAGAGTGTTTGGCTGGACTTGGAATTCCCATTGAAATGAATATAGAGATCTACACATATATGGCCACTACTTGTTTCTATATTGGAGAAATTTGGGAGCCCATTCTCAAAATTAGTGTGAGACATATTTCAGACATTTATGGCATAGCCTATCAATATGCTACAAACATCAAGATGGAGAGTTCCATTTAAAAGCGCCAGCATGCTCCAGTCTTATTTCAAATAAACCAACTGCATCACCCCCTCTAAGGTTACTCCAATTTCACCATAATAAACATAACACATAACCTGCACTGTTCCAGATCTCTTGTAATGGGATGCATGGTTAGTAAAAAAACAAAAAAAAAAAAACTACGCTGCATTCCTTATGTTATGCTCCAGTCTGGTCGCCCGACCAGTCTGGATTTCCCAATAGGCTTGTGTCACCAGGCAAAGACTGACACTTTCCTTTAGCCTGTCATAGCTCACTATCCTGGTGAATGACAAATGTCACCATGGGAAAAGAAATCTTCCCCTAGCAGCAGCAGGTAAAAAACATTAAAGGGAATATGTCACCATTTTTTTTACTTATTAAATCAAGCCCCTGATCCATATTCTTTTCCTCTCAGTCGTTTTTATTTCCTGACTGTAGATTTCTCAATTCGGCCGTCTGTATACGATTGTGGGGAGGACATTGTTGCTTGCACTGCTTTAACAGCAGTCAGAGAGATACTTTACAGCAGCTTCATGCACATAGGATTCTTAAGACAGATTCTGTCCCATAGACTTCTATAGGAGAGTTTTCACTGTGAAGGGAGGGGAGAAGGGGAGCTGTGACATCTCCTCTTGTGACTGGTGGATTCTGTGTTATCTGTACACAATGGTGTCTCCTTTCCCTGCTGTTACTGATAATGAGCACACTGCTGAAAAGCTCTCTGAACAGAGCAGGAAGTGTCAGATGATTATTAGGCTTAGTGGCCAAAGTGAAAACTGCAGGACTTAGGAATTATTAAAAAAATATTGAAAGTGATCTGGAAAATTAAAAAAAAAACATAAACAAAAATTCCTAAAAAATGTGTTTAACATAAAAATGTGATTTAAACAATAAGTCATATTTTAATGACACATTCCCTTTAAAAGACGGTTTCTTTCTTTCTGTCACTTCTTCCCCGTTTGCTGCTGTGTGCGCTCTCCATGGTGCTGATGGTTCTGAAACTAAGGCTGGCTATATGCAGGGATTTCTGACCTCACAGATAATGCAGTTGGTCTGAGTTACCATCTACTACTGTATATTTTTTAGGTTAGAACCGATTCTTTCTCATGTTCTGATCGTCTCGAGCAAAACCTTTAAGCTTCTACTGAGTCATCTTTCAAATCTATTTTACACGCTATAATCACGGTAATTGGCAGATCGATTGTCACGAACCATAGATCAGTTTTCTGGCAGAGGAGACAGATTCTAATCAAATCAATTGACCATTTTCACAGATTGAAGGGCTCACTGGCTTAGAACACCTATTTTCATATGTCTCATGTTTAAAATCCTTATCTTGTGTGTAATAGTAGCAAATAGTGTGTCTCTCACTCTGGAGAATTTCTCCTGTCCTTTAAGGGGTTGTCTCACTACAAGGGTTGCTTTTTATGTTAAAGATCTTGCAAAAACAAGTCACTTAGCAATATATATCCATTAACAGTGTTCTACCTATTCCTAGATATCTTCTCTTGTATGGGCTGCACCAGCTCCTCAGGTCGCTATAGCTATAGACCTGTTCAATCTCTCATGATAGGCTGCCGGCACTGGTTGCTATAGCTACAGACCTGGCTTCTACTGCAGCCTAATAGAAGCCAGTAAACACGCTCCTGAATTCAAAGTGAAACCAAGAAAACAGGACTGAGGTAAGATGAATCAATGTAGTGAGACAACCCATTTAATTGCACATTGATTTGAATAAGCGCTGTGTAATGCCTAATTCTTCCTGTGGTGGCGCTGCAGAAAAACAGAAGACTAACTAACAGGTCTTCTCACGGATTACAACTTATGGCTGATCATCCGAAAAGGGGAACACTGTTCAGCTTATTGTTAACCGTCCCTTCCAACAGGAAATGTCCAAGCCGGAGAACCCTTTAATTGTATAGAAATGGTTATCGGTTAGATTGTAAAGTAATTGTTTAAATATCTGTACATGTAAAAAAAAAAAAACTAAGTTCACTGTATTCAATGCTTAATGCAGTTGAACAGGTGACCACCCACCATCATCCATAGCCATTACAGCTGAAGACTCCATGCACATAGCCATATTCCAAATCTGTGTCAAGAATTCTGAATATAGCCCCCATAAAATGATACGGCCCATTACATCGAGGCACACAAGCATTTTTCCTACAAATTTTGTGTGCTATATTACTGAGCTATTTCTAACATGGAATATAACAGCCCAGCGCAAGCTAGATGTGGTGTCTAAAATGCCCAGTAGCATTCCCGGATCCTACGAGATCACACCTGGAGTGCACTTAGGCTCCCTGGGAAAGTCCTGAAAAGCGGGTGATGCTGCCCTAAAATTGGGTGTTAGTACCCGTTTTGGGTTGGGATTAGCTTACAACCCAGGCCCTTCATGGGCTACCAAAAATCCTTTGGTATATTGTGTATACCAACAGAATATGGTACCAAATGGAAAACCCTTGGTGGAGTCCATACTGTCATGATCATGCCCAGCAGAATCCCAGCTTTGGGCTCTGGTCGAAAACCATGTTTTTTTACCTGATGCCTAGTATTTGTTTTACCAGTGTGAACTAGGGCTAATTCTCTGTGTGCTTAATTGTTTCCTGGCCAACGTCCGTGGCCAGGAACCTTCCAGCACACTCTTAGTTAACCTGGTTTCTTTTGAGTGACAGCTCTGATCTCCTATCCGGTCTTGTGTTCTCTTTCTCTGTTCCCTATTTACAGGATTAATTTCCCTTTCTGCTTTGCCTGCTATATGGTCTGTCCTTCTGCCTATAGTTCGCCTTTTTTTCATATTGATCCTCCTGTGTTCTCTGACTCTTGCTTGTACCCTGGTTATTCTCTTGTCTCACGTTTTTGTACTACGCTGCCCGCTAGTTACCGACTTGGCTTGCCCGACTACTCTTGTTTGTTCCGTGTTTGTTTGTCTCTGTCTGTGTTTCACTTGGCTCAGTGCAGTCTTCAGTCTTCTGGTTGGGGCCAGCCTAGAAAGGAGTCCTCAAAAGGCAGGGACAGAGGCTGGGACCAGTGTCAGGGTCTCACTCGTCTGTGTCTGTCCCTGACCGATCCTGACACATACACTGCTATACGGGTCTATTCATGTAAACCATAACTACCATTAGGTTTTTAATTGAATATTCATTTGCACCATATTCTATTATATTTCATATTATCTACAATAACTACTATAAACAAATAGCCATTTCAGTATAATAAGAAACTATTATCTATCTCCCGCTTAAAATATAAGTTTAAAATAATTTAATCTGGTTTCAAAGGTAATAATAAAATTAATTTTAAATACTTGCATTCCCGATTAAATAACAATTCTGTAAAAAAAAAATTTAATATACTGCATTGTGCTGTTCCTCTCTTATTCCTCCTAGAAATGAAAGGGTTGTTCCCATCAGTGTTTTTCCATGCTGCAGGTCAGCTTGTAGCTAGCCAAGAGCCAACCCTCTCAGCAAATGGGGAGGGCAGAGCTTGCGCCCATCTTCACCGTTTCTTTCTATGGAAGTAACAAATATAGCCAAGTGAGTGGTGCTTTGCTGTATTCAGAACTTCCATGGAAATGAATGGAGAGGACAGGCGCTGGAGCCTCCCTGGTCATTCTCTGAGACGTTGGCTATTAGCAATCTATGAGCGGGACCTGCAGAGAGGGAAAGCGTTGATGAAAGCATCCCTTAAATGAATAAATTGACAACTGGATGTTACCAACTACGAGTGTTCTTCATTATCAGTCTGACACTGTCCAGGCAGTGCTGCTAATTTAAAAAAATGGGGGCGTGGTAAAACCCGGTTTTTAATTTTTTTCATATATTTCTAGAAGGAATAACAAGAGTAACTGCACAGCACAGAGTGAAAAGATAAGATGCTCCAGAATTGTTACTCCAAGCAGAAGCATACAGACAAGTAAGGAGGGCTGACAAGTCTTCTTTAAAAGGGGTTTTCTGGTCTTCTTTTTACCTAGTCCCTTTATTCTCCATTAGGTTGGTACATGGCTCCCCGTCACAATGTACTATTCGAAGTAGTAAAGTACCGTTGATATTTTTGGATAGGACAAAACCTTTTTTCAAGCACAATGCCATACGTCTGGTTAGTGTGGAATCCATTCAAAAACTTGATACAAAAATATATATTTATAGATAGTCAATGCATTTTGCTCAAACACATTTCAGTATTGCAAATGACACATTTAAAACACAGCCATTGAAAATCACTTAATACATTATAAATGTTGTATTGCCATAGCATTAGCATTGCTATTCTAAGCCATATAAAGACTTATATAGATTGGATCACTACTCACAATTAAATCATTCCCCCATTGCTGCACTAGATTGTCCTTGGTTTTACCTTTGCAGCTGTTTTGTCAAACTTTTTCTAGAACCACCCAAAAAACCCAGATTATGCCACAGTGAAGATACTGAATCTATACCGGCAACATCTCCAGATCATTAAGGTGGAAAAAGGAGATGTTTAGGGCTCATATACATGGACATACTATGGTTTTATATAGTCTCTTAGCCGAACAGAGCCATAATACATCACTTGTAAGGGTCTATGGGGCCCTGATATGTGTTTGTATGACTTTAATTTTATACAGAGGTTTTTCATGTGGAGTCATACAAAATTCCAAAAATACCTGTGGGATGCTTCCCCTAGAAGCAATAGGAAGAATATCGTGACAGTGCGTGTTCTATGGAGTCAGCATCATGTAGGACAAATCTGTTGCTTGACTGTACCAAGCCGTAGAAATTGACTTTACTGCCATACAGGCTCCATGTACACTGCTTTACCTTCTAATGCACCCCCACACCTGAAACTGATGTATCATTAGTAATATGATTTCATTGAAAGCCAAGGTTTAGGTTGGAGTCCCTCAGTGCAGAAGCTCCGCGTGGACGCTGGTGACTGGCAATCTTATATGGCCATTGGCATCCACGCCATAACCCGGAAGCAGCTTCTACAATGTGGGATCCTTGCCTTATCCTTGCTGACTGTATTGAGGAACTTATTTAACTCATTTTTGGGAAGAGCAGGAACTGAGATATCATGATGTTCCACAGCACGTTTCCTATATTGTCAGAAGGCGTGCATAGTTAAAGAGAACCGGTCACATAGTTTTTGCCCCCCTTGCTGAGGGCAGCACAAGGTAGTGTCAGACCTGCTGTTCCCAGCGCTGGGTCCCTTATTCTGTAAGATGCTGTAGTTTTCGTGTATTTAATGCTCAAATCTGCAGTTTTCAGCCAGAAGAGTCATTCGAAGAGTCCTTCAGAGTCAGTTTTTTTCAAACCCCGCCCACATGAGTCTAGCCCCGCCCCCCTCAACTGATAAACCTATTACTTTGAATAGGTAGAACCATGTGAATAACTGCTGCATCTTACCGAATAAGGGGCACAGCGCTGGAAACAGCATGTCTGACACTAGCTTGTGCTGCCCTCAGCAAGGGGGGCATAATCTATGTGACAGGTTCCCTTTAAATATCAATGGAGTTGGAGCCACTGTAAGCAATATGGTGAAACTTTTACATGATTTAACTAAAATGTATTGGAGAATTGCTTTAGAAACGTACCTTAAAGAGGACTTGTATCACCTCCGGTCTTTTTTTTTTTTTTTTAGTAAATCCATGTGTTTCCTGTGAAATAACAATTCTGGAACATCTTCTCTTAAAACTCTGTGTTGTGCTGTTCCTCTGTTATTCCTTATACAGATGTTTTACTGAATCAGCCAGATGGGTGTCACCATTCCAGTTTTAAAAGGGGTGAGTCCATGCACACTGATTGGACAATGCAGGGTAACACCCACCTGACAGCTTCAGTAATACATTTGTAGAAGGAATGACTGAGAAATGGCACAACACATTGTTGTAAGAGAAGATGTTCCAGAATTGTTATTTCACAGGAAACACATGGATTTACTATAACAGACAGGAGATGTCACAGGTGCTCTTTAACATACAAAGGTTTCTTAAGGATCACACTTTGCATATAGATAATAGTTTTGTAAATCTTATTGCTAAATGAAGGGGTTATCCCTCATAAATATTTACCACCTATCCACAAGATAGGTGAGAAATGTATTATCCATGGGTGTCTCACGGCTGACTCTCCCACTGGTCACTGGAATAGGGGTCCCTAGCCTCCCATTCCTCCTCCCTGCATTTCATATCTATCCTATGACTATCCTATAGCTCCAGTGCTATGGGTAGGTGAGAACTGCTCTTTATGGGATAACCCCCTCTAAGATCCTGTTCAAACAGTCGTTTAAAGTATGACACAAAACCACATCACTTCTGGATTGAAGAAACCGTAGCATAATGTTCCATGCACTTGTTTAAGTCTCATTTATTTTTTCATTTAATACATTACTACATTTGAATCTATTAATAATTTAACTTTTATAACGGACAAAGAGAAATCATTTTTAAAACCGCAAGAATTACAATGTTTTTGCAGGATACCTAAAAACAAATGTATCGCTATAACTTTAGGTTAGAAATGTCAAAATGATGTCAAGATGGTATAAAGTCTCTTATAGCACTAAACATATGATGGTGTTGGAACTCAGCAACAGAGACAATGACCCATATTTTATGGAAAAGCAAGATAGTACTTCATTTCGGGGGAAAAAAATATACAGTTAATAATATCACAGATAGTTCATTAGAGAAAATCTTCTATTTATCCTAAAGCGATTCCTAAAAAGCAGATGGCTTTGATAAATCACTTGATAATAGCAGCTTGTTTAATCATTCTTAAATGCTGGAAATTCTAGACTATGACTTCTCTAAAAATAAATCGGTTCAAATATTTAGGAAAATGTAATAGCTGGAGTAACTACTGACCTGAGGAACATAAGGGTTGTCAGTGATTGACTAGTCACTTTGTGTGGTAGGTTCAGTAGAATTTACACCTAGACGTATAGCTACAGTGCCTTGTGAAAGTATTCCGCCCCCTTTAACCTTTCCATCTTTTGCCACATTTCAGGCTTCAAACATAAAGATATAAAAAATGTTTTTATTTTTATGAAGAATAAACAAGTGGGACACAATTGTTTTCCAAGGAAGAATGGGCAAGAATTTCAGTCTCCCGATGTGCAAAACTGATAGAGACATACCCCAAGCGCCTTGCAGCTGTAATCGCAGCAAAAGGTGGCGCTAAAAAGTATTAAGGGGGCCGAATAATTTTGCACGCCCCGCTTTTCAGTTTTCTTTTTTTTTTTTTTTACAAAAGTTTAAAATATCCAATAAATTTCCTTCCACTTCACAATGTGTCCCACTTGTTGATTCTTCAAAAAAAAATTAAAATTTTATGTTTGAAGCCTGAAATGTGGCAAAAGGTCAGATGGGTGTTACCATTCCAGTTGCACTGATTGGACAATGTCAGACTGTGGAGGGACAAAACCCCCAATAAGTAACACCCAGCTGACAGATTGTCATAATTTTTAGGAGGCATAACAGGAGTACCACATGAAATAAAGATTAAAGGAAATATGGTCCAGAATTGTTATTTCATGAGAAAAATTAGGAATGACTAAATCACATGTCAAAAAACTTTGCAGAAATGGCCACAGCTCTTCTTTAACTATGTATGTGCTGTCCTATTTTCTTTCATTAGCCCTTCACATAAAGTCATCTCAGATTGCTTAATAAGGCAGCTAACTTACTGATTATCTGTCAGAGTATTACGTTTGATCTAGTCTCTGTCTCTAGCCTTATATACCTACATATTGATTGCTTGTGTATGACTTAGCATTGTCTCTGGACTCTGCCTATTGCCTTGACTCTTGGTTTATTTACCTGGATGCTTGCTTCAACCAGATCTGACCTTAACCTACATCTGACTATGCTCCCCCGTCCCATGGCTCTTCTGATATATAACCTGGAATTTGTGGGTCTATTGTAATTCATCACTACTGGTTCTGTCTCCTACGCCTAATCATACACTCGTTCTGTGGCCACGTTTCAGCCTTGTCTTCTCATCAATGTTGTAACGAGCCGGGATAGTGGATCCACTGGACCGCCGCAAGCGGTGGTACAGACCACACCAGGGAGCGGAATCTAAGTAGGACCCAGTTTTCACCAGAGCCCGCCGCAAGGCGGGATGGACTTGCCGCGGCGGGATTCCACCAGGTCGCTACCCCTGATGTGGCTGGCTTGCGGAGGCGGCCGAGGTGCAACGCGGTACAGAATCGATAGAGGAGCTCGAAGTCGGAGTCAGGCCAGAAGGTTGGGGCAGGCAGCGAAGGTTCGAGGTCAAAGGACGGCAGCAGACGGGACTGGTACACGGGTACGACAAACCGGAACAAAATAAGGCTTCCTCTTCATAAGCAAAGGGCACTAAGGATTCGGCAGGGAGATACAGGAAGTGGCGCCCTTATATAAGGTCAGGGGCCGGCAAAACCAATTTAAACCAATTTAAATTTGAGAAAGCCGGTGCACGCGTGCCCTATGGAGCAGGGCCGCGCGCACCGGCCGGCCAGACAGCCGCGTGGAAGCAGGAGCGGAATGAGGTAAGTGAATGCGCCCGAGAGAGGGAGTGCAGAAGAGGAGTTGGGGGGACAAGTGCGCCAGCAGCCCGGACCGGGGGCTGTGGCGCTACTCTTGACAAGTGTCCTGTTGTGGACACAGAGTCCAGTTGACAAGTGATTACATCTCTAGGGACCGAAATCGGTGGAAAACAAGTAGCAAAGTCCAAACCTCCATCTCGAGACTAAGGGCGAAAACTCATAGACTACACACCACAATATAACCAGCGCCAAACAAAATATTCATTGAACAAATAGGAATAACAGTGCAATGTTCTTGTTCGCTCACCTCACTTCACCTTAGACCATTTTTCTTTATGTACACATGAGAAGTATATACAATTTCTATTACAAAATGCTGAGTCTAAGTGTCTGTTGGCTTGACGATGTGTAATAAATAAATGTTAATTAGCGTGCTTACACAAAATGTACATTGAATACTAATAATGTTGGAAGATGTATTAGCCATACTACATGAGCAGGTTAACCAGTCACCCTCCTAAAAGGCTAATGGGACCAGCATACAAGTCAACAGTGATTTACTGAAGACATTTTAATGCGTAAACATAATATTATTCATGTTGACATAAGTGCCACTGCTGGTAGGTTCATTACTAGTTGTAAGATCTCATGCTTTCACACAAGCAATGCCTCTGGGGCTCCTAGATGGTGCTGGAAGAACTGCTAGCTCACTGGCCATCAATCCTATTCTGAACTCTGACTTGATGAGCAAATACAGAGTCGTCTACACGAAAGGACGGTGCTCAATCGTGAATTCACCATCTGTTTACCAAGTACATGTTCTACCCATGAAGGAAACTTTTCACTGTATCACAGCTTATTGAAACCAAGGTTCAAGGATCTATGACCAACAGTCAGCATCTGTCCTCTAGATAACAAACTAGACTGTCTTTTACTTACTTTGTTCCAAATTAGAGCTAAGGACCTCAAGCCCTACCACAAATTCCAAGTGTCTAATATGTCTCAACTAAGGCTCCTTGAATAAACTGGTTAGGGAAGATTCTGGCGTGGCTACAATCCCTAGTTATGGTTTAGGTCTCTTTAACAAGTCAATCTAGACAACAATATTTGGTTTTGCACATCCAAAAAACTGTGTGTGGCAGCAATATACATACACATTACAATATCAGCAGCACACTATGAACTAAAAACTATCAAAAGGCACATAGGAATTTTTGAAAAAACATTTCTGCTACTTAGGACACATGAAAAATTGTTGAGGTTCTTAGTTCACATTTTTGATCAAAAGTGCTTAAGTCCACCTCCCAATCAGCAAGGGGACCTCAAATGAAGGTGGGAACCTACTATATTGATACCTCTCTTTGGGGCCTGTTCAGACCTCCATACTTCAGGGAGTGAAGTGCACCTATGCTAATTTAAAAAAAAAAGAAAAAGTTTTTGGGATGTGCAAAACCAAATATTGTTGTCTAGATTGTCCTTATGGGGGAGTGGCTGCCTTCTTGTTGGTTTTTCGCACTCCATCCACCATCACAGGTTTTAAATCAATGCAGTGTACCCTATAGCTGGAGCCTTCACTCCCTGAAGTATGAAGGTCTGAACAGGCCCCAAAGAGAGGTATCAATAGAGTAGGTTCCCATCTGCATTTGAGGTCCCCCTTGCTGATTGAGTGGTGGGTTTAAGCACTTTTGATCAAAAATGTGAACTAAGAACCTCAAAAACTTTTCATGTCTCCTAAGTAGCAGAAATGCTTTTTCAAAAATTCCAATATGCCTTTTGATAGTTTTTTAGTTAGTAGTGTGCTGCTGATATTGATTGGCTTTTTACATGTAGGGAAAGGTAAATAAAAACTGTTACCAAGTTCAATGCTGTTTTGATATTGCTTTTCTCAGGAGATAAGGAAGATTATATCTCCTGTTTGTGCACACAAGTTTCTCTTGCTTACCGACCACCTCTCCCTATTTCTCCCTCTTCTGATTGATCTATGCTGTCAGTCAGTTCATCCATGGTGAGACACAGAAGCTTTGCTTATCTAAGTAAATGACAAGTTTTATTGTTTAGAGCTCTTTAGCCTTGTACACTACAGATTATACACAACCTACGCTCATGTCACTTAAAGGAATAGCTAGAAACAGCACAGCCAAACATCCAAAGCCTAACCAGGAAGTGGAAGAAAGAAGCTGTCTCTGTGAAACAGCATGATGAGACAACCCCTTTAAAGGAAATCTACCACCAACAGGTGGCACCAAAGAGAGAATTTGGAGAAGAGCTTATTTACAAACCCCTATTCCCAGGGAATATTGCCTAGCCTATAAGAGTCTCTGCACTGATAGGGATCTCTCCACAAGGAGAAACAAAATTCATCCATAGCTTTCATGGAAGTTCTCACTCCCAGCCAATACCCTGCTCTCTACTGACAATGGTAAAAAATCTGGAAAAAAACATCTGTCTGCAGATGAGTGACTCTTCCTTTTGGAGTAGATTCTGGTGTGGTTAAAACTCCTCATCTTTAATGGGTTGGGTTTGACTTAAAGGGGTTGTCTCACTACATTGATTCATCTTACCTCAGTCCTGTTTTCTTGGTTTCATTTTGAATTGGTGGTGTGTTTACTGGCTTCTACTAGGCTGCAGTAGAAGCCAGGTCTGTAGCTATAGCAACAAGTGCTGGCAGCCTATCAGAAGAGATCAAACCCGGGCTGTTTGCTATAGTGACCTGAGCAGCTGATGCAGCCCATACAAGAGGGAATATCTCAGAATAGGTAGGACACTGTTAATGGACATATATTGCAAAGTGACAGGTTTTTGCAAGATCTTGAACATAAAAAGCAATCCATGTAGTCAGACAACCCCTTTAAAGGGAAGCTATGTTTAATGTTTGGCGCTAAAGAGATATCTATCTTCCTCCTGGAGAATAGCTATTGACAGGCCCCAAGTAATTTAATTACTTGATGGTGAAGTGAGCTAGTCATCACTACAAAATAAGTGCTGCCACTAGAAATAAGCAAATCTTTAAACCTAGAACCAGTACATTTTCTTTACAGAAGCAGATTTTACCCCATATAGGTCATTGAAGGCTTGGATCTATATTTCTTCTTCCCTACTCTTATGTATAGCTGTATATGTAAGTACAGCACAGCTCTATTGAAATGATGTATTTAGTTTTTGTGACAGTTTTTTGAGCCGAACACCAAATAGATACAGAAGACATTAGAACTATTAATCTTTTCTTCATATCTTTTTCTTTATATCTTTTTAAACCAAAGCAAAAGAATAGTAGCCCGGCACCAAAGATTCAGTAGTTCCAATCATGAAATTCAAAAACTTTTATTTCAACATATTAAAAAAAACACAGCTTTTCAAAAGCACAAAAGAAACAGCTTACGCGTTTCGGTGCACAACCTAAGTCATAACTCAAGATTGCATTTTACCATAGGATCTACTGGCTCTTTGGTGCTGGTTTACTTTTCTTTTGGTTTGGATTGAATTTGGTGGCATATATTTCCCGCCTTCACTGAGCACCTGCAGTTTTAGGAAATTATTCTCAAAAAGGTGAGCTGACTGTATGTTTTGTTTTTTAATTTTCTTCTTTTTAGATTCATGCATGTCTTTATCTCAAAAACTGCGTGTGATTCAAACCTTATGAAAAATTCAACAATTACAGAAACATGTATAAAGCAAATTAAAGGGGTTTTATTATGTCATTAAATGGTCTTCAGCATAAGGGGACAGTGAAAACAAGCAACTGCAATTGGATGTCATTAGCAAAGCTGTCTTGTATTCACAGTATTCCTTATCTTGTGTTTTTGTTTGCACTGATATCCAGTCCTGGTCGGATTCCTCCAGATCCCTCCTCCTTGCATTTCACTAGCTGAGAGCTCATTTACATTCTGTACAGCCCCCGGTCGAGCTGTGTCTCTCTCAGAGTAAGGGTCCGTCACATTTCCACTTTATACAGGCAGAAAAAAAAAGAATTACACTGAAGGGGTTACACAATCAGGGAAAAAGCACAATTTGTGTCGATCCCTGCCTGACTCAGAGTTGGGGCCGTAAACATTTTCTCTCTCCACACCCCGCAGAAAAAGACTGCAACAGATTCTAAAAATGAGAAAACATAACAGTTTTGTCCCGGGGCCTAATTCTCCTGCATAGAAGCGAGATCTGTGCCGTTCATAGAGCATCTCCAGCTGTGAGAGGAGAAGAGTTCAGTTGCTCAGTCTAGATTGAATGCAGCCTGTGGTATGTATACAGCTCTTACAAAATAAGACTGATGGGGAAAGACACAGTGACAAAGTTTGGGCTCGGGGGGGGAGGGGGGGTCTCGGGAGCCAGCATGCACAGGAAGGGGGGATGATGTTCACCCAGCTGGGGGGAAGAAACGCCCCTGCATTTCCAGAGTTGAGAAGCTGAGAGCAGTGTGAATCAGCCGAACTAAGGAGGTGATATATCCCCTTTAAGAAAAAAATTGCCTTTAACACTGATAAATGCAAGGTTATGCACATGGGGAAGAGAAATCCATTACATGATTACATGTTAAATGGAAAAACATGGTAAAAGTGAATGGAGAAGGCTTGGGAAACCTGGGGGACAGTAAAAATTTTTTTTTTAGCAGCCAGTGCAGGCAGCAGCACCAAAGCAAAAAAGGTCATGGGGGGGCATAAAAAAGGGATAGATGCAAGATGAGAAATTTTCCCCCATAACAAGTCACTGGTAGACCCCAATGGTATTTTGTACGTTTTGGGCACCCGGCACGGGAAAAACATTTTTAGAGCTTAAAAAGGGACAAACGGCAACAAAATAATAAAGGGGCTGGGGGGATACAGTACCAGAAAGAATGGCAAAATTAGGTTATTTAGTTTTGAGAAAAAAAGGTTGGGGGGCTAAAAATAGTTAAATACATCAAAGGTCAATATAGAGATCTCTCCCAAGATTTATTTATACACAGGCTGTATCTAGAACAAGGGGGCATCCTTTACGTCTTGAGGAACGAAAGTTCTACATAAACATAGAAAGGGATTCTTTACTGTAAGAGCAGTGAGACTATGAATTCTCTGCCAGAGGGACTGGTCATGGTGAATTCAATAACCGAGTTCAAAAAGGGTTTGGATGCATTTCTGGAGGTAAAAATATAACAACTTATAGTTGACTAGGATTCAGGAGAGGGGTCATTGATCCAGGGATTTTTCTGATTCCAGATTGGAGTCAGGAAGGAATTTTTCCCTAAAATGAGGACAATTGGCTTCTACCTCATTGGGGGTTTTTGCCTTCCTCTGGATCAACACCTTAGCACAACAGGCTGAACTAGATGGACGACTTGTCTTTTTTTAGCCTTACAAACTATGAAACTATGAAACTCATTTCCATATTGATTTCCCCAGTTTGTAGCTACTGTTAGCAGGGAAAAAGAAGGTACATTGTGTAGAAAATGTAATGCATTGGAGTCTAGCACCTCAGAAAGATGCCAAAAATGACTTAAACAGCAACTGTAAATCTAGTAGCTAGAAATGTTCATACAGTAGTTAACGATGTCTCCAAAAAATATGATTACAAGGTGACAGATGATGTTAATATCATTTTTTGGCAGGATTCAATTCCGTTAAAAAAAAAGACTTGAGCAGTAAATAAAAAAGAGAAATATTATTAATGTCAGTATTGTGCGCTGGTATAAAAAAAATCATTAATCTTGTACTAGAAGTAGTATTTCAAGGAAATATCATTGTTTAAAGGGGATCCGTGATATCTCCTGACAGGTCTGTTTAAGTAAATGCTTGTGTTCCCTGTGAAATAACAATTCTGGAACATCTTCTCTTACAACAATGTGTTGAACTGTTCCTCTGTTATTCCTTATAGAAATGCATTACTGAATTTGTCAGCTGGGTGTTACCATTCCAGTGTTTAAGGGTGTGTGTAGATTTATCAATACTCTAACTTCTAGACACTGTAAACTTAGACTAGACAGTCTTACAATGCGACACATTTATCATAGTATTCATAAATCGGAGGAATGTTAGAACTGTCCAGTTTTTAAAGGGGTTGTCTCACTACAAAGAATAGCTTTCAAAATGTAGGGAACACTAAATGAAGACGTTTTCCAAATATATTGCTTTGTTCATCTTTTGTTGTGAAGAAGCTACAAATGATTTTATCACCTTCTGAGGGCTTTCTAGTTTCCCAAGTGACCGACCTGTGTACTCCTTCTCCCCTGCTGTTTGTTCTATGTGATAGCAAGGAGTGACGTCATCACACAGGGCGTGGCCAGCAGTGTGAGAGCTTGTGTGTTATCTGATCTTTCAGACAAAAGACAGTACAGGCAGTCCCCGGCTTACACCTTTCCGACTTACATCTGTCCCTTAGTTACAAACGGAGACTTATGGGGCATGCTGGCACTTGTAGTTCCATGTTCGACAGCAGATAGCATGCCACAGCAACACATGAGGAGAAAATGAGGTGAAATCTCCTTAACAAGGATACAGACAGCAAAACAAATGTAAAAACCCCTCCCTGCACTACCCAAAACTAAAAAAGAAACCTTTTGTGCTGGAGTTACATGTAATAAATCTACCTGTTCTTACAGACAAATTCAGCTTAAGAACAAACCTACAGTTCCTATCCTGTATGTAACCCGGGGACTCCCTGTAATCACTCTACTGTTTACATTAGCTCACAAGCTTCTAGGGATCTCAGAGAAGGTAATTTAGCTAATCAAGACTGATAAACAGAGAAGTCTAAATACACAGAGCTCAATATGGGTAATTACAGACAGCTTGACCAGGAAGTGACAGAGCAAAGCAGCATTATTTCATTCATGCCCACTCTTTATAAAACTTTGAGATGAGACAACCCCTTTAAGGGGCTTTTACAAACTGTATCTTTTAGGGCCTTTTACATAGGTCTGTCATTTGTAGTAACTCCCTTTGTGAATGGCCCTGTGATCAACCAATCGTCAGCTGATCTTATATGCAGTATAAAAATTAACATTTGTGGACAATACCACTTTAAGTGTAAATAAAGGATGTACTATCCACAGTGTTCAAGGTGATCGGTTGCAGGGTCAGAGGTTATAAGTGCTGCAATTCCAACCCAATAATTGTTCACTGTGTCCACTCCTCATCACTGATCAACTTGCAGTGAATAGATTAATGCTACTAACTGGCGAATATTAGCCCATATAAAAGAAGCTTTAGTCTGTCAGACCTGCCCAACGTGTCAGGATGTGGGGGCTAGAACTGCATGGGACAGCCCCCAAGTCAGGCAGTACTGGTTATTTTGGGATGGGGTTTTCACCAGACTGCCATATATTGTGCAGCCCTGGTCTGTGTAGTCTGTTTTGCGTGTTGTAGAGGGGTCTTGTATATTTCCATTTGGCTGCTTACATTAACCTTTTAGAAGTTGGCTCAGGGCATGTTCACACGGCGGTTTTGGGCGCGGGTTTTGCTGCGGCTCTCACCGCGGTTCCCGCGGCCAGAACCTCGTTGCAAACTCGCGTCTCCCGACGTGGGTTTGCGGCGCGGGCGCAGGGCGTGGTCTTCGGCACGTTATTGGGGGCCACGCACGCTTGGCGCCGAGGGTTAGCCCCCCATGCAAGTTAAAAGCAGGGGGCAAACCACGGCGCAGCCGCAGCCAGCCCGCGCACCATCACCCGCAGCGAAACGCCCCCCCCGCGTGGGCCCGGACCGCGCAGTGCACTCCCCGGCCAGGAATTGGACAGATAGTTCTCCACACGCGCGGGTTTGGCCGCAGCCCCGAAGCCACGGCCAAACCCGTGGCGTGTGAATATTAACGCGGTTTCCCACAAGTTAACATAACGGCGGGCGCGTTGGCGCGTTTTATGGCCGCGGAAATACGCTTCTTTCGGAAACCCGCGGGGTCCAAACAACTGCGCCCCAATCCGCCCGTGTGAACAGGCCCTACTTTTAATGCCGAAGACCTAAAATTTTGGCAAACGTTTTAGGTGCACCGGCATCAAAACTAAACCATGTCACCTTTTCACAAAGTCATAATACTTTTACTGATGCCACTGCGCAAGGCGCAGAAGTGTCTAGAGACTTTATAAAACACATGATAAATGTGGTGTAATGCATGTACTCCATTTTTTAGGGGTTCAGATTGCGCCAGAATTCGGATGCAAGTGCCTTGTGTGGAGATTTAGCGTCAGGTTGGCAAGCAGGGCTTCCACAGACAGAGACATTCACACGGAAATAAGTTCAAGTTTTCAGCGCTAGCCTGGGTTTATTCAGCAGAACTAGCAGAAAACAAAAACAAAGCCCTTAACTTCAGCTAAAACAAAAAAAACGCCTGTCGGCTACACATACATTTACCCTTACAATACTGGGAAAGCCAAGACAGCGTTGTTAACTCACAGCAAGGTTTTTCCTCAGAGTGACTCCAGCACTCCAACACAGGCCTGTAGATCCAGGCTTTATAGCCTGAGCCCCCGCCTCACCTGGGGCGTGGAGAGTGGCCACCCACGCCGGCGCTTTGACCACTCCAGAAAGGCCGAACCGCCGGGACTAATCGACTGGAACCGCTACACTCAAGAATGTGTCACAACATAGTGTTAACTGACGCCTATGCTGTCGGCCTTCCTTCACCGAGCCCAGGCCTCTCGGTGGACACGCATCTGCCCCAATAATACCGCCCTTAAGGCAGCATAAGAGAGACCTTGGGGAAGTATATCTTGCCGTCAACTATTCCCCCTGCCCACTGTCTCCACACTTGATAATGGATGCCCCACTGACCCTCTGTCCCCAGCACCCTGATACAATGTTCAGACTGTGCAGACACACCCCTTAATTGGTAACACCCAGATGACTGATTGAGTAATGCTTTTCTAGAAGGAATAACATAGGAGCAGCACAGCACAGAGATATGAGACGATGCTCCACAATTGTTATTTCACAGGGACCACAAGCATTTGCTAAACCAGATGGATCAAGTTCTCTTTAAACCTAAGAAGTGTTTCAATGACAATATTGCTTGTAATTAACATTTTTCAGTATTCTAGTTTTTGAAATCTGAAACTGACCTGATGAAAATTATGAAGCTCAGTGATCCTCGCTGACACCCAGTTACATCAATGGGTAGCTCTGTCCACTCCTCCATGATTGCAATCATATTATATGCTTTGGATTATCAAGGTGGCTGCATTTCCCAGTAGAAAGTACAGGCAGTCCCTGGGTTACAAACGGGATAGGGACTGGTAGTTTGTTTCTTAAGTTGAATTTGGTATGTAAGTCGAACAGTATATTTATTAAATGTTACTCCAGACAAAAAATATTTTGTTTATAGTTTTGGATAGTGCAGGAGGGTTTTAACATTTTGTTTTTGCTGTCTGTTTCCCTTTTTAGAAGATTTCACCTAATGTTCTGGTGGGGGGGGGGGGGGTTTTTTTTTTTTTAAAAAATAAATCTCAGTGCAGCTGTGGCAAGCAGGCCTTGGTTATATCATTGGCCCGTGACTGCAGTGGTGAATGTCACACCGCCCCATAAGTCTCCGTTTTGTAACTAGGGGATGTAAGTTAAAGTCGAACGATTGATTAATCGGGACTGCCTGTATATTGCAATCCCAGAATAGCTTCTTGCCACAACCTGCTAATAGGGTGTCTGTTTTTTAGACATGTGAATAATTTCCCAATGACTGCTTCTGCCAGGAGACAATCCACAATCCAGGGGGTGCAAGATCTCTGCTAGACAACATGATGCCAGTATCATTGATGGATGGTGCTGAGTGGGGGCCTGGTTGCAGATTTTGCAAAGATTATATGGAAATTTAAAGGGATATGAAGGATCCATGAAATTGCAGAATCAAGGTTTAGCATGTTGGTGCATTTAAAGAGACTAACCTCATGCCAACGATTGCCAGGAGAGCGAATGTCAAAAATATCTAACAATGTTATACTGTAGAATAATGTATGTAAATCCAAGCCATCCTGTGCAGAGAGAGAAATATTTGACTTTAAAGGTAATAATCTGAATATATACATGAAGTAAGTACTTCCCATACAACACAAAGCATATAATCTTCTTATTGAGGATAACTATTTTGTTGAATAAACCTCCAGATTATTGTTGAAGCGTGTCTTTTACAATAATACAGGGACATTATTTCCAGTCAAAGGGACTGGAATACGTAATAAATAAATAATCCGTACGCATCCACATAATACTTTGAGATCTAGCAGAGCTGGAATTGTCCTTGGCATTATGTAATAATGTGTATGTTCTGCACTATAACTTGTAATATTTGAGATTTTACTCAGGGCTGCAAGGAAATGTACTTTATGATTTTACAGCAGTTACCAATATGCATTATTTAAACAGCAGTTCCATCTCTGCTGCTTCTGTAGGAATAAAGGAATGACGTTCAAAAAACTAGTTGCAATGTGCATAGATTTGTGGATAGATTACATTGATGTAAGAAGTTATATAGAAGTATATAGGACCCCCCTACAACATGCAAAACAGACTACATAGACCAGGCCAGCACAACATATGGCCCACAAAGGAGCATGGCTGGTAAAAACCCCATCCCAAACTAGGTGGTACCATTTGGTTTGGGGGTGATCCCAGGCAGTTATAGCCCCCACATCCTGCCAAGTTGTGCAGGTCAGACGTAGACTAAGGCTCATTTTCTATGGGCTGATACTGACCCATTAGGAACATTAAAGGGAACCTGTCACATAGGTTGTGCCCCCCTTGCTGAGGGCAGCACAAGCCAGTGTCAGACTCGCTGTTCCCAGCACTGTGCCCCTTATTCTGTAAGATGCAGCAGTTTTAGAGCATTTACCCCTCAAGTCTTATTCATGAGCAGGTGTTAGCCCCGCCCACCTAAGGATAGCCCCGCCCACTGACAGTTATTCACATGTGTCTGCCTATTCAAAGTAATAGGTTTATCAGTTGAGGTGGGCGGGGCTAGACTCAAATGGGTGGGGTATGAAAAAAACTGACTCTTTGAATGACTCTTCTGGCTGAAAACTGCAGATTTGAGCATTAAATACACGAAAACCACAGCATCTCACAGAATAAGGGACACAGCGCTGGAAACAGCAGGTCTGACGCTAGCTTGTACTGTCCTCAGCAAAGGGGGGCATAACCTATGTGACAGGTTCTCTTTAAAGAGAACCTGTCACATATGTTGTGCCCTCCTTGCTGAGGGCAGCACGCTAGTGTCAGACCTGCTGTTTCCAGCGCTGTGTCCCTCATTCTGTAAGATGCAGCAGTTTTGGAGCATTTACCCTCAAATACTTATTCATGAGCCAGGTGTTAGCCCCACCCATCAAAGGCTAGCTCCGCCCACTGACAGTTATTCACATGTTTCTACCTATTCAAAGTAATAGGTTTATCAGTTGAGGTGGGCGGGGCTAGACTCAAATGGGTGGGGTATGAAAAAAACTGACTCTTTGAATGTACTTTCTGGCTGAAAAACTGCAGATTTGAGCAATTAAATACACAAAAAACCACAGCATCTCACAGAATAAGGGACACAGCGCTGGAAACAGCAGGTCTGACGCTAGCTTGTACTGCCCCTCAGCAAAGGGGGCCATAACCTATGTGACGGGTTTCCTTTTAAAGAGAACCTGTCACATAGTTTGTGCCCTCCTTGCTGAGGGCAGCACGCAGTGGTCAGACCTGCTGTTCCGCGCCTGTGTCCCTCATTCTGTAAGATGAAAGCAGTTTGGAGCATTTACCCCTCAAATCTTATTCATGAGCAGGTGTTAGCCCCACCCATCAAAAGCTGCTCCGCCCAACTGACAGTTATTCACATGTTTCTACCTATTTCAAAGTAATAGGTTTTGTCAGTTGAGGTGGGCGGGGCTAGCCTTATATGGGCAGGGTTTGAAAAAAAACTGACACTCTGAAGGACTCTTCGAATGACTCTTCTGGCTGAAAACTGCAGATTTGAGCATTAAATACACGAAAACTCCAGCATCTTACAGAATAAGGGACACAGCTCTAGAAACAGCAGGTCTTACACTAGCTTGTGCTGTCCTCAGCAAGGAGGGCATAATCTATGTGACAGGTTCTCTTTAAGTTGTGTTGCCAACAAACGTTCATTTCTTTACTGCATAAATGATGTGGTCAGGTGACGATCGGCTGATCACAGGGCCATTCACTAGGGGAGTTCCTGCAAACAATAGGCCTATGTGAAGGGCCCTTTAAAATACAGTTTAATTGTGTTGGTGAATAGTACACAGTTGAGTCATATTATTATGAACACACGCTATTTCCAATATAACCGCTGTGTGCAGCACGGACGACAGCTAGATGGGCTGGGAGTACTTACTGAGGTCCTGGTAGGTTGTAACAGGTATCTGCTGCATACAACAGCTGCTGGAAAGTGTGGGGGGAAAATCAATAAAGTGCATACAGTGATGGGGGTGGTCCCGCAGGCATTCGATTGGGTTCAAGTCTGGGGAATTAGGGGCTCAGGGTAGTACTTGGAAATCTTGGTAATGCTCTTCCATCCAATTTTGAACTTTTCATGCTATGTGAAATATCGCATTGTCTTGCTGGAAGATCCCTTCCCTCCTACAAAGACAGTCAGGATGTATGGATATATGTAATGTACAAGGATGGATTCATACCTAATTCAGTTGCAAGAGCCTTCCACATGAATGAGTGGCCCAGACAATGTCACACAAACTTTCCTAGACCATAATGCTGCCAACAATAGCTTGTGTTCTTCCAGCAATGGTTGCAGGATGTTGGTTCTCAGTTTATGCAGTGACTCTGTCTGCTTCTGAGCCCCATGCACAGTAGGGTTCACTGAACTGTTATTTTGCACACACGTCTGGTAGCTCCATGGTTAATTTTTTCATATTCAAAACCTTTTATGAAGTATTCAGCATAAAATACAAGACACTGTGATGATACAACCAATGACAACATACGTCGTAGAGATGGTTTGTGAGTACAGAATGAATAAAGAATCTCAAACAAAATCATCAACTGTATCATGTACATATAGCAAAACTGATTAAGAGCAGATCCAGGGTTAATTTTGGAGCTGAGCTGTTCCACTGTAGAGTGTCGCCCGCCCTTGCGCTCCTTCATAGCCAATGCCACCCTCTCACCTCAATGACACCTGGTGCTTTGTTTCCATGTTGCTTATTCACAGTGGGGCTATTTGTTCACTCACTATACACTTTCACCACAGCAGCACGTGAACAGTTCATAACATACTGCCACCCTTTGCCCAAAGGCCAATCATCAGCCCTTCTTGCCTCTTTACCCATGACGGCAATGAGGGATATGTGTGCAGACAGCCTATCGCACATCTTATATGCCCACCAAGCCAACTCACAATATGTGACTTCCTTCATGAACTATGCGGCGAAAGTAGGAAGTGGTCATAATGATGTGACTCGACTGTTTAAAAACATGAGTCACAATGTAAAATGTCTATGACTTCGTGGGAGAGTTTTGTGACATTTGTTCATATTTAGCCACCATAGAAAAGGGTTAAAGTGATAATCCATTCAGAAATGCAGACAGTAAAATATCCCAGCCTAAGGTGTTATTCATTTCATAGAAACAATGTACAATCTGAGCAGCCATCCCTCATCTCGCAGAATTAGCTTTGAAATCGGCTAAGTAGCAAGTCTATTTTTGGTAACAGACATGCTTCTTTCTTGTCTAAGGAAGCCTCAAGGGTAATGAAGAGTGAACTCTTGTAAACTCACCTGCTTTATTCTGAATCATACAAAGAGGACACCAACAATTTTCTGTAGGAGATACCCACTTAAACATGGATGCGCTCCACTTAAACTCTATATGGGTCGTCTCCGTTTCAAACAATGAAACTGCAAGTTCGATGTTGAATCCCATTAGATTTTTTCTGATGACTTCTTTAATGTTTTCTATTGTATTCTTATTCTCATTAAATAAATCAATAGATATTCTCAATAAGTTCTGGTAAACTGACGTTCTGTAGAAGACCTTGAAATCACACAATGCTTTTGAAGACATGGCTGTTTTTTTGTTCTCTATACTGTGTAAGCAGCAAGGCTGTGATGGTCTCTTTTTACTCTAATGTGGAGTGGGTTCCATAGCTTTACATAGGATGCCAGAATACTATGTCCTACTGCCACTAAAGGGAAGAGAGAGTTCAGTGGCAAACAAGCATTCCCCTTTGTAAACAGCACTAAGAGACCTTCAGACTCTGTAGAGAAAACACCCCATGAGCAGAAAACTTGGACCCTAGGAACCAAAAAAAGGTGACTGCTCTGGATTTGGATGTTCTTCTACAGATTCAGCATCCATACACCTCCATTCTGGCTTACTGTGCTTTGCTAAGGCTATGTCTATGTTTTAAGGCAGACCTACCCAATATACACACGTGGCTTACCTTTGGCAGCCTCATTGACCCACAGAAGAATATGGCTTCACATCTAAAGGCATCTAAACTAAAACAGGCAATTTTGTCACCTCTATCCAAATAGACAATAAACCCTATGAAGTCTGATCCTACAATCATATGGCCTTTCAGCTATTTCTTCACTTACCTTTCAATTGAGTGTTAGGGTGCATTCCCACTGCAGAGGACAAATACCGGTCGGTTTACCGCTGCGATGAGCGGAGAAGAGCCCTCCCCCTTCACATTCACAAGCACAGATTCCGTACGAAAACCAGACAGAAGATTGTGCTTGTTGAATGTTTTGCGGGCGGAAAAACCGCCGGACTGAAAACCCGTGCAGTGGGGACTGCTGCACGGGTTTTCCATATAGCACCATTGTGCTCATTTTCGGACGGTTTTTCAGGCGGTCTTAAAAACCGCAAATCATCTGAAAAAACGGCCGAAAACCTGTGCAGTGGGGACATGCCCTTAGTGTACTGTAGAATTTAATGAGAAACTTTAAAAAAATTATTTTTAAGGGGGAACGCAAAAATTTTGATATGCGGCCATTGCTTTGTTGGTGTTAGTGTTCACTGTCCAGTAATATGATAACTGATAAAGGAGTTGTTCAGTGAACCTCCCCCCCCCAAAAAAAAAAAAACAAATATTACTTAAATTGCTTGCCTGAGATTGTCTTTTCTTCTCCCTGTGATGTTTTCCACACCAGACTGTGATATTTATGTGCCGTATGTGGCTTCCCTTCTCTGCAGTCGAGCAGCAGCAATTCCTATTTGGAAGTTGTTTCACTTGTAAAACTATGATCCTCAGGATCCTTTTCTCTGATTTCTTCTTTAATGTTAAAAGTCTTTGGAACACAAGAAAAAACAGAACAAGCACTCCCTAGTGTAGTATAGCCAGGGTGTTAGTATTGGTAATAACATACAGTGTACTAACCTTGCTGAGTTGTGCATATTGGAAGGCACAACAATTCAAATAGCTTCCAATTCCAACTGAATCCTTAGTAGATGGGGTCCATTACTTGGGGTCATTGACTGCTAACCTCTATAATAGTGTAGGGAGGATAGGATATCCAATATAGGAATTGACAGTTTAGGTAAAACCTCAAAACAAAGTGTGGTAGTGATACAAATAGCGCAGTGGCCCTGTAGTTAGAAACTAGTTAGTAATTTTTTTTAGCTTAAAACTATGGGCGACATTTCCCAACACGCCAATGCCAGTTTTTTGGTCTGTATTGCGCTAAAACCGCTTTTGACGGAATATTTTGGATGTAAATGGACTGTCGTACTCCAAAACTAGGCGCATTATATGCCGGGAACGACGCATTGTAATGAGCCTAAAAATGATGCGCTGTGCGCCTCCATAATGAAATGTGCCTATTGAGGCACATAGCACATCATTACAAGTGTATATGTGTTAGGCATATTTCACATTTTACAAGTATATGTTAGGCACATTACAAGTATGTGTTGGGCACATTACAGGTATGTGTTAGGCGCATTTCATATACTTGTAATGATAAACTATGCGCCTCTGTGCGTGATGTGCCTCGATAGGGGCATTACATACACTTCTAAGGATATGCTATGTACCGCGATTTGCGCTAATCGAGGCACAAAACATTTCATTGGTAGAGTATTTAATGCCCCTATCAAGTCACATCGTGCACGGAGGCGCATAGCTTATCATTACAAGCATATGAAATGCGCCTAACACATACTTATAAAATGTGAAATTCACCTAACACATATACACTTGTAATGATGTGCTATGCGCCTTAATAGGCACATTTCTTTAAGGAGGCGCACAGCGCATCATTTTTAGGCGCATTGTGTTTACTATGCAAGGTATACCTGACGCCAGATTTTTGATAGGGTCGGACTTTCTGGCACACTTTACACTTATTTAATAAGCCTAAAAACTGACGTTGCACCGCTAATTTTCGGACATCTCGCCCTATGTGTTTCGTGTTAAACAACAATTGCCGCCCTCCTCATTCTCCGGCATTAGACTCACATTTATCGGAGAGCGACCTGTGCTCTGGATTTCACTTTGTGTGAATACCCCCTTAAAGAAATGTATACTGGAATATGTGGTAGTCCGAATGATGTTACTGGGTACAGATATTGTCAAAACTACCTGATTTATTTTTATGACGAGGTGAGTAGAAGTCTGGATAGCTGGGCAGCTGTGGATATTGTGTTTTTGGACTTCATAAAAACATTTGACACTTTTCCTCATAAACACATATTGGTAAATTAAGCTGCATAGCTTTAGAAGTAATAGTTTGTAATTGGATAGTGGATTGGGTATTGGATTGTACCCAGAGGGTGGAGGGGAATGATTCCTACTCTGAATGGTCCCCGGTTATAAATGATGTACCCTAAGGTTCATTACTGGGTCCTCTTTTATTCAGTTTAGTTATTAATGATACAGTGGATGTATTACTTCTGAACTGCAGTGTATTATTATGCCTTTACCGCTATCCTATGACATCCTGCCTGTGGCTTCATTAGGCTCCTTGCTGCTATAACAGCTGATCTGATGATAGCTGTAGTAAACAGCTAACACCTATGGTGTGGACTCTGCTGCTGAGCCTGCCTTTAAAGTGATTTCCCCATTTCTTTAATTAGCTTTAAACATGTAGGTAAAGATAAAAAAAAAAAAAAAAATCAAATGCATTGCTCTTCTGTTTTTGCTTCCCTTCTGAGTTAGAGCAGATTTTGCATCCTGCTTTTACACACAATTTTCCCTAGGTTACCGACCACCTCTCTGTGCTCTAACAGGCTCTAGCAGCAATGCCTAGGATATTGACGGGTGTCACTCCTTTCTGTTGGTTACCAGCAGGACAGAGCTTGTTTACATTACCTACTGACATTTTAACTCTTTAGAGCCCTGTAGCCTTGTGCACTACTGTTTAGGAACCTCTAGCACTAATATTCCTCTAACAGGATCAGCTATGAACAGAGATTATATGCAAATCACTGCTGTAGACCCAAACCAGGAAATGTGAGCCTGAAGCTGGCTGTGGCTCAATAAAACTGAATGGTGAGACAACCCCTATAAGAAGTCTGCCATACATGTACAGAGTATGTCAGGAAAGAGGTTACAGTGCCACATGTAGGAAAACTGTCTAAGTCTAAAACTCACTTTGTTGCCCATAGCAACCAATCAGAGCGCCCCTCTCATTTCATATAGTGCTCTGGAAAAATGAGAGGGGCGCTCTGATTGGCTGCTATGGGCAACAAAGTGAATTTTAGACCTAGACAGTTTTCATACATGTGGCCCTTAGTACTGTCTAGTGAACCTGAAAAAAGGAATTAATTGTGTTAATAGGTGGACACATATTTTAAGAATCTAGAATGAAACTACATGGGATGGTGCCCAGCACCATAGACTACGGAGATTCATTATGGATTAAATCTTGACGAGTCTCTGTAGGCAACACACTTTTTACTTTTACTGCTGCATGTGGCATGCATTTTCATTTTAATAAGCAAATATCTTTGTGTGTCAATGTTTTTATTATATGTTTTGTTGTCACATTTATGAAAAATTCACTGAAATTTCAAAAAAAAATTGTTTTTTCATTGTGTAGTTGTTACTATTATTATACACAACTTGGCTTGTAAACTTTCCCTGGATATTACTACAATTACTACAATCAAAATTGACTGTAATACATTATATATTTTACTCGTATTTCTAAGCATGCAATGAAAACAAGTTTTTCACCGAAGAAGCATGTTAGGTTTTGACTACATTTTAGCAGTGGAACTCATTAAAATAATTTGGTTGCTAAGTTTACATGGGAAAATGGCAGCATTTAGCAGGAAAAATTGCTAGAATTTTTTTTTTTTGTTTATTTTGCTATTTTCTGTCTTTTTTTCTGTTACGATTAAAACTTTTTTCCCCATTTTTTACTTTTGTAAGATTTGCTTTTTTTGGAATTCTTTAGCTTTTAAAGCAAATGGTCAACTTTGTACTGATGTGTTTTTTTTTTAAACTGTATTTGCTCCTTAAAGGGGATGTTCCTTTAACATTGGGTGTTCTCTTGAAGCTTGATCCCTCATTTCCTGAAATTCGGGGGTTTTTCTTCCCCCCCAGGGGGCCGTTTTTAACTGAAAAGGGATTGTTCCATGGTGGCTCCAGTGTTGTGTTTTTCCCCTCCACATGTCACTGTCCTTCATTTTGCATCTTATTTTTTGAAAGAGATTTTTCATACCTGGCTTTATCTAAACGTCCCCCTGAAATCAGCACTGATCTCCCCACGTGGACTTCCAGTGAATCCACACGATCGGCCTCCCTTCATTTTACATAAGGCACCAACACCAGGACATTAAGGCACGGGGACAATAAGCTGTTTTCTGATTATAGAGACAGCTGCGTGTCAATGAGGACAGTTGTGTATAGAGTAAAAATTTTTTTCGGTCCCTTACAGCAGGAGCATTAAGGGCACGGGCACAATTCCCCCTGTTTTGATTATAGAACAGTGCAGGGGGTAAATGAGGGGGAGCTAGCTTATGGGTAAAATCTTGCCCGGGGCCCCTCCCTTTTTTCTGATTGAGAGGAAAGGAAAGGGAAGCCCCAAATACAGTAGTCCGGGGGGGTTAAAAAGATGTAAATTATTAGGCTCTCAGCAATGAAATGCAAGGAGGAGGGATCCGACTCGCCCGCAGGGAAAATTTTGTTTACAGAACAAAGAAAAGAAATATTGTGAAACAAGACAGCTTTGCAAATACACCCAATTTACAAATTTGCTTTTTTCACCCCCCTTATTCTGAAGGCCACTTAATGAAATAATACAACCCCTTTAAATGCATTATTAACCGAGTTTCTAAATAGTATTCATTAAAATCTACCATTTTACTGCTTCAGGCTCTGTCTACACAGGAGCAAAAAGTGCAGGATTTTAAACCACCCATTATAGTGTTGCAATTTTTTTTGAAAACATAAACGATAGAAGTTTGCCTCCCCGCCTCAAGCCAGCGGCGTATGAAAACGCAGAATTGTTTGTGGTCAGCCAAACCCCAAACGGCCAGAAATCATAAAATCACGCCCCTTTATTCTCAAGTAGATAAAAAGCTCCATACGGCAAAGAAGGGAGAGACAGACTCTGTGATGCGTTTGGGGGAAACAAGCCCCTTTAGTCATGCAAGGGCTGAAGTTTAACTTTAGGGCTGTTCACCGGTATTTTGGGGCGCATTTTGCCTCATATTTCACGGCGTATGCCTTAATAGGGGTTTGGGGATGCGCCCCATAATTACGGTAAAACCATAGCTCTGAAAGAAATATGGGATCGCCTCCTCTCCCCGCTCTACATACGATGTATTGTATGGCGGGGGAATAATTTGACCCTGTTGGCCCCCAAGCATGTCTAGGGGCCGGTGTTTGCCGGCCCAACCCCGGTCCCTGGGGAGTACGCGCTGATCACCGCAAGCTCCCGAGACACACAATGTATTGTGGCGCGTATTGTACGTGCCGCAAGACATCGTGTGAACATCCCCTTACACTTACATAGAATAATCAAAGAAAAACAATGATAAAAGTGTAGCTTCCCGCACAACGCCCCAGTTAAAAAGCTCGCAGAGTCTGGCTCTCCTGTTCTCCATTTTATAAAACGGGCTTTCACTCTTGACCTTTAAGGGTTTGATTTTATGACTTACTGGCTGTTTAGTTTTTTTTCTAACCCGCTAACCCAATTTTCTGCGGGTTTTTTTAATGTTTCACGCACTCTTTTTGCTCGGATTTTGACGGATTCTTTTTTAAAACCCGTAAAAAATCGACTAAAACTTTGTCCCATAGACCAAAATTTAAAAAACCCGAGCCTTTGTCTACACAGCACACATTTTCTACACTAGAATTTGTAAACCGCGGGAAGAAAGAACATGTTTTCTTCCCCGCGGGATTCCGGGTTGGTTTTCCCGTACAGTACGGGGTGGCCACAACCCAAAAAAACCAAATGCTTTTTTTGGGGCCAACAACCGCTGTACGGCGCAGCTAAAATATGGTCAGAATTCCAGCAGTATTTTAACTTATGCCGTGTAACGTTTGTGTAGTCCTTCACCTGGCTACTAGGGCTGCTGAACCTCAAACACATCAGTCAAAGTTCTGCTTCTAGAGGGTTCGCTCTTTCTCTTTTTTCACTGTCAAAGATAGTAGGGAAGAAGAGGAGTTTGTACATGCCAGATCAGAGCATAAAAAGGGAGGAGAGCAGCCAAAAAGGGATTGTCTCACTACATTGATTCATCTTACCTCAATTCTGTTTTCTTGGTTTCATTTTTAATTCAGGGGGGGTTTTTCTGGGTTTACTTGGCTGAGTAAAAATTTAGGTCGTAGTTTAGCAACCAGTGGGCAGCCCATCAGGTGGTCAAAGGTCTGTAGCTTACGGGTGATGACTAATGCAGCCCAAACAAGGGGTATAACTCAGAATAGGTAGGACACTGATAATAAACATATATTGTAAAGGTTTTTTTTTTTTGCAGGATCTTTAACATAAAAAGCAAACCTTGTAGTGAGACAACCCTGAGAAAGTTGTGTGTACATAGCATAATGTGTAGAACTGTCACAGGCTCATGGCTGCTAGTTTGGCTTCATCCCCCCAAATTTCTTTATTTTTTTTTTTTTTGTAATATTGTTGCTATGTGGCTATAATTATGTGCTTTAGTATAGTACATGGTCATTATGTTATTTTCTGTTATTTTTACGTGCACATATTTTCTGCACTCATGTTTGACATCTCTATCTTTCTCTTTGGTGTACTAATTCCCCCGCCATTGCTTTGCCCTTGTGTTTAGCTTCTGCGGTCTCGTGATACATTTGATTTTTGCCAGTTTTAAAGGAAATCTGTCAATATTCTTTTTACTAATTAAAACAAGACATTGATAGATATTCCTTTCCTCCTAAGCGTTTTATTTTCTCATTGTAGAGGTTTTAATTCTGTTTTCAGTACAGTACATGAGTATGGGAGAGTCCAACTTGGCTGAGCTGCTTTTAACAGCATTTAGAGAGATGCTTTACAGCAGCTTCATGCGCATGGACCTGTGAACAGGGAACAGACCCATTGACTTCTATAGGAGATTTTTCTAGGATGCTTTTATTCCTGGGAAGAAGTCAGTGTGCAGAGAGGAGGAGAGGGCAAATTGTAACTATTGTGACTGGTGGATCCTGTGTTATCTGTACACATTGGTGTAACCTTTCATTGTAATCGGGTTGTAAAGATTTTTGGGGACTGTGAAAGTTTTCTCTAAAAAAGGAAAGGGGCAGAAAAATAATTCGCATGGGCCAAAGTGAAAAACACAAGGCTTCAGGATTTTTAAAAAACATTGTCAGTGATATGTAAAATTAAAAGAAAAAATTGTAAAAATTGTGTTTAACATAAATCATGATTTAAGCAGTGCCGTAAGTTATTTTCTGGTGATATTTATTTTATGTGTTTTAATCATGGTGTCATTTCAATAAAGATTTTTTTTGTATTTATACTATTTGATTCTTTATGATTCTGGGTGTGCACGGTCATGTTTGCGTATTCGCTTTCTTCTTTTTTCTACTTATAAGTGTAGAGAGAGCAGAGCACCCTTGGCAGACACATACTGTAGGGTCATATGTATGAAAACTGTCTAGGTCTAAAATTAATTTTGTTGCCTATACAACCAGTCAGAGCGCCTCTTTCATTTTTCCAGAGCACTATATGAAATTAAAGGGGCGCTCTGATTGGTTGCTATAGGCAACAAAGTGAATTTTAGACCTAGACAGTTTTCATACATGTGGCCCATAGAGCTCACATCAGCCTCTACTAGGGTATGTTCACAGGGCGTACTGTGGGCCTTTTTTGGGGCGTGTCTGAAAAACGGCCCAAAATCAGCCACAGACCAGCTTCAGCTTTCTTCATTGAATATAATGTAAAATACACCTTGCCATTTACATGAAGCGCATTTCACAAGCGTATTTGCAAGCCTTTTTTTTTAGCAAATTTTCGACCATAAAAAAAATGACTCAATTCTTGAGGGGGTTTTTCGCTCATAAAATCCCCATAGGAAAGAGCGGGGAAAGGATTTTTCAAAATAAACTCCAAAAAGCGCTTTGAAAAACACCTCTATTCAAACGTTTTTTAAGCAGATTTGGAAGTGATTATGAAGTGTAAATTTACACTTACTGTGAGGACACCCCAACATGGGGAAATCTAAGACTGGAGTGGGCTGCAAACTGAAGGAATAAAGATTGCAAACTAAAATTTAGTACAACTTTTTTTTTTACTCAACGTAACCACCACTATTAAGGCTATTGTTCCAGGTTAACTGGGGAAATAATTAGCCCCCAATTACGGGTTGGCCGGGGGAGGGAGCGGGGGGTGGCACCTCGCTGGCCCCATAGACTTGCATTCCCGCGGCGCTAACCCGCTGGTAATTTACATGTCACTTATCTTTCCCCGCTGAGAATCCATAGTTCTCTATGGAAATGTGGATTTACCCTAATACTGGGCTGTTTTCAGCCCGTAATTTGCGCACTTGGGGCGTAATTTCGGACCGAAAAAAAAGGCCCCTTTAAGCCCTGTGAACTGGCCCTTACAGAAAAAAAAAAAACAACTACCCTTTTAAACCCCTTTAAAGGGGTGTTATGTTTCATTAAATGGGTTTAGAAAAAAGGGGCAGTGAAAAAAACAACTTTGCAATTGGATTCATTTCCCCAAAATTTCCTTTTTCTCACAGTGTCCCTTTTATTTGGGTTTTTATTTACACTGATACCAGGGGGGCTAATCCCTCCCCCCTTGCAATTCATACTGAGAGCTCATTTACATTTGTACAGCCCCTGGGTCGATTCAAGGAGCTGTGTGTCTGACTAGGTTAGGGCCGTAGATTTTTCTGTTTTCCACACCACAGAAACAGACTGCAGCAATTGTACAATGAGAAAACAGACAGTTTTGACCCCTTCCAACCTCCTGCATACACGCAGATCTGGCCGTTCTTAGAAAACTGTAATACATCCCCACTGTGGAGGGATCAGTGCTCAGATTAGATTGAATGCAGCCTGTGGTATGTTACAGCTCTTATAAAATAAGACTGATAGGGAGAGACACAGTGATATGTGGACTCCGAGGGGAGAAGGGAGAGTCTCAGGCCAGCAGTGAAGGGGGGATGATGTCATCCAGCTGAGAGGGGAAGAAACGCCCCTGCATTCACAGAGTTGAGAAGCTCAGAGCAGTGTGAATCAGCCGAAGTAAGGAAGCGATACATGCCCTTTAAGCCGAACGCCTGAAAAGTAGTTAATGACCAGAACATTTTTTTAGTTTTTGCCTCCTTGCGTTTCAACAGTTGTAACTTTTTTATTTTTTCAATGACGCAGTTGTACGAGGCCTCGTTTTATTTGAGACAAGTTGTACTTTATGGCGGAATAGTTTAAATTCGCTTATAAATAATTGCAGAATTTTTAAAAAAAATTTTTACATTTTTATTTTTTTATTTTTTTTACACCATTCACATTTCACACTTAATAACTTGTTAGATTAATTCTAAAGGTTATTACGGTCGTGTGGATACCAAATAGTGAAAGGTTTTTTTTGTGCGTGAATTTTGCACAATATTTTGTATTAAATATTTATTTTTATTTATTTATTTATTTTTTTTACAATTTTTATTTTTTTTTTTACTTTTTTTTTTACTCCCATTAAGGGAGAACTGTTTTACTTTCTAAAACTTTTTTTTTTTACACTTAGTAATGTATTAGCATATTCATATATGCTAATACATTGTAATCTGTGTCAGTCTGACACAGGCAATGATTGGGACAGCACAAAGGGTGTCCTGGTCACTGGCTTGTTAGACAGACAGCTCTGGGGCCGCTCTAGGTCCCCAGGGCTGACTGTGCAGCTGGTCCCTGGGCTCTGTCGGGTCACCGGGTGTTCTGATTACCCGACAGAGCAGGGGAACCCTTTGATTGCGCTCCCGGTAACGCCCCCACCCCCAAATCAAAGGGTTTAAAGCACCGGTTGCAGGGGTTTTCCCCCGCTCCCCGGTGCTCCCCAGGGGATGCTCTGGGATCAGGGCTGTGTAGTACAGCCCCGATCCCAGGACAGTTGCTGCGCCCTGGCGCCGCAAACTCCGGTGTCTGCAGCGACGTCTAAAGACGTCGCTGCAGACGAACGACCTGAAATGCCCGCCGTCTTCGGTCGTTAAGGAGTTAATGGTAAAAAGTAGCAACATTTTATTGAATACACAAAATGAAAAACAAAAAATATGTCAAAACGTATAACTACCAAATACATACACACCCAACAGAAAAAACAACTGACACCCTCCAAAAACAACAAGGTACATGGATATACATAATATATAAATATAAACTGGGCTAAAATCAAATTTATATAAAATATGAGTATGAAAAATTTATACTTGACCCAATGTCACCCAGTGTATGGAGAGGACCAGCAACCCCGACACACGTTTCGCTGTTTGCTTTTTCAAGGGGAATGAAAACATAACAAAAAATGGCGTATATAAAGAAAAATTATCCAATCAGATCTCGTACTATCGATAAGCAGCTCCAAGAGCCGATGGAGATACAGTATCCAAGATGGAGATATACTACGGCCAATCCCAACACTTTAATACAGAATAAGACACCCCGGAAGTAACAATAAAAAAAATAAGTACGATCCATGTACACATAAGCCTACATACAGCCGCAATCTAACAATAACGATGTATACAAATATAAGTAAAAACATACCATTATAAAAGAGCACCATATGCATGTGAGAATAAATCCGGCCGCGGCAAAAACTCGAAACCGTAAGTGGCAATGAACCGCATGCATATGGTGTTCTTTTATATGGTATGTTTTTACTGCTCCTCTCCATACACTTGGTGACATTGGGTTAAGTATAGATTTTTCATACTGATATATTAAATATACATTTGATCGTAGCCCAGTTTATATTTATATATTATGTATGTTTTAGGAGGGTGTCAGTTGTTTTTTCTGTTGGGTGTGTATGTATTTGGTAGTTATACGTTTTGACATCAATTTTTTTGGTTTTCATTTTGTATATTTAATAAAATGTTGCCACTTTTTACCATTAAGGGTTGTTGTTGGTGTTTATAGTGTTTATACTCCCTTTCAGTGGTGTGATTTTGTTTAGCCCGGCTGGTTGTAGGTGTTTCTTCTTCCTTTTTTAACCACGTCAAGAAATATCTCCTTTATATTGTCATTTTGATGTACAACTCTGCATATTTGGGGGTTTGCATCATGGCTAGAGCTTCCTATATGGTTGCACGTGGAGGGGTTGTTTGGGTTTAGTTCAGAAGAGACATTTTATTTGTTTTTACACTCCAATTTTTCCCCTGGATTTGCCATAAAAGTGCTAGTTGCAAGGAAAAGCTAATAGTCAGCACTGTGCTTAGTCTAGTTAGATCCTAGTAGAGCCCTGTTAAGGGTCCTTGAAGCTGATCTATAAGTTGTTGAAGTTGTCAGTCTTCTTAAGCTGTACCTGTGTCTGGGGAAACAATGGGGCACATTCATTATGGCAAATGTGCTGGAATTCTAAGTCAGTTAGCGCTAAAATACATTTTATACCACATTTTTGATGTGTTTTAGACAGTTTTAAAACACTTCTCCACCTCATCTGACAAAGGGGTGTGGTCTCACCAAAAGGGTGTGGGTTTTTATGAAGTGGGCGTGGCTTGATGTGTGCCAAAACTTTGCTGCAATTAATGGCACAAACTAGGTCAACTAATATATTTTGGAAACTTAGACTAGACAGCTGAAACATGATGTATCTTACACTTGATAAATCTAGCGCATTTGAGGATTGTCTAGTCCAAATTTACACTAAGTATTAGACTGTATAAATAAATGTGCTACACTGTGTTCCCTGGAAAATATTTTTTCCAGACTTGGCTTTGTTGGGTAAAAAATTTAACCCACAAAGCCGCTCATTAGGTAGTCAGAGAAATAAAACAACCAGTAACCCTAACTTTCCCCAGCATGCAGGACCACTGTGACTATATACATATAGACTATATAGTTTATAGTATTAAATAACCTTTAGGAAAAAAAAGTAACCATTACAATATACAGTACTCTGCACAGGAAGGATAAAGGCTGAAAAATTGCCATTCATCAACCAAAGCCTTGAAAACACCAGCATGAACTGGAAATTGCTTGTGACATGTGTGGTGGTTAATAACTGGCAGCAGGTGTTCTGACATATGTAGTGAGCTCGGGCGCTGACCTCTGACATTGTGCAGAGGATCTAATCACATCATCCTTACAGCCAGAGACACAGAGCTTGGCATATATAGGGTGAATACAAATATGTAGACAGTGTGGTATGTACTCTACGGAGACTCCTTGAAGGTGTAGCTGTTCACAGTGTGATCTATCCTGATATTGATTAGGGATGACATGGGGAGCAGTAAGGCATAGATATTGTTTGGATCAATATTAGGGCACTGTGGGCTCATGCTGTAACTTTAGTGCTGATCTTATACAGAAGATGACAGCATATTCCATCTAATGTCATACTGGTGGGCTATCCTTTCTAAGAAGCATTTACTCTGGGGGGAAATATATCACTGTTCAGAGGCAGCACACAACATAACATGGGTGTCCCTCCAACTCCATAATTCAGAACCACAGGGATTGTGGGTGCCACTTTAAATACTGCACATATATTACGGAATGGGAGAATGAACTGATATGGTTAATAAGGTAATGTGCCACAGTGTTATACATATAAGGTAATGTGCCAGTGTTATATACAGTGGGGAACAAAAGTATTTAGTCAGCCACCAATTGTGCAAGTTCTCCCACTTAAAAAGATGAGAGAGGCCTGTAATTGGCATCATAGGTAGAAAACAAATCCCGAAAATCACATTGTTTGATTTGGAAAGAATTTATTGGCAAATTATGGTGGAAAATAAGTATTTGGTCAATAACAAACGTTCATCTCAATACTTTGTTATATATCCTTTGTTGGCAATGACAGAGGTCAAACGTTTTCTGTAAGTCTTCACAAGGTTGACACACACTGTTGCTGGTACGTTGGCCCATTCCTCCATGCAGATCTCCTCTACAGTAGAGCAGTGATGATTTGGAGCTGTCGCTGGGCAACATGGACTTTCAACTCCCTCCAAAGGTTTTCTGTGGGTTGAGATCTGGAGACTGGCTTGGCCACTCCAGGACCTTGAAATGCTTCTTATGAAGCCACTCCTTCGTTGCCCTGGCGTTGTGCTTGGGATCATTGTCATGCTGAAAGGTCCAGCCACGGTTCAGCTTCAGTGCCTTTGATGATGGAAGGAGGTTTGCACTCAAAATCTCACGATACATGGCCTCATTCATTTCTTCATGTACATGGATCAGTCGTCCTGGTCCCTTTGCAGAGAAACAGCCCCAAAGCATGATGTTGCCACCCCTATGCTTCGCAGTAGGTATGGTGTTCCTTGGATGCAACTCTCTCCTCCAAACACAATGAGTTGTGTATCTACCAAATAGTTCTACTTTGGTTTCATCTGACCATATGACATTCTCCCAATATTCTTCTGGATCAACCAAATGCTCTCTTGCAAACTTCAGATGGGCGCGGGCATATACTGGCTTAAGCAGGGGGACACGTCTGGCACCGCAGGATCTGAGTCCCTGGCGGCGTAGTGTGTTTCTGATGGTAACCTTTGTTACATTGGTCCCAGCTCTCTGAGAGGCCATTCACTAGGTCCCCCCGTGTGGTTCTGGGATTTTTGCTCACCGTTCTTGTGATCATTTTGACCCCATGGGGTGAGATCTTGTGTGTAGCCCCTGATGGAGGGAGATTATCAGTGATCTTGTATGTCTTCCATTTTCTAACTATTGCTCCCACAGTTGATTCCTTCACAAAGCTGCTTGCCTATTGCAGATTCAGTCTTCCCAGCCTGGTGCAGGGCTACAATTTTGTTTCTGGTGTCCTGTGAAAGCTCTTTGGTCTTCACCATAGTGGAGTTTGGAGTGTGACTGTTTGAGGTTGTGGACAGGTGTCTTTTATACTGATATCAAGTTCAAGCAGGTGCCATTACTACAGGTAATGAGTGGAGAACAGAAGAGCCTCTTAAAAAAGTTACAGGTCTCTGAGAGCCAGAAATCTTGCTTGTTTGTAGGTGACCAAATACTTATTTTCCACCATAATTTGAAAATCCATTTTTTACAAATCAGACAAAGTGATTTTCTGGATTTGTTTTCTCATTTTGTCTCTCATAGTTGAGGTCTACCTATGATGTCAATTACAGGCCTCTCTCAACTATTTAAGTGGGAGAACTTGCACAATTGGTGGCTGACTAAATACTTTTATTCCCCACTGTATACAAAGTAATGTGACAGTGTTATATATATACACAAGGTAATGCGACAGTGTTATATAAACAAAGTAATGCGACAGTGTTATATAAACAAGGTAATGCAACATTGCGTTATATATACACAATGTAATACGGCACAGTGTTATAGATCCAAGGTGATCTGGCACAGTGTTATAAATCCAAGGTGATCCGGCACAGTGTTATAAATCCAAGGTGATCCGGCACAGTGTTATATACACAAGGTGATCCGGCACAGTGTTATATACACAAGGTGATCCGGCACAGTGTTATAAATCCAAGGTGATCCGGCACAGTGTTATATAAACAAGGTGATCCGGCACAGTGTTATATACACAAGGTGATCCGGCACAGTGTTATATATACAAGGTGATCCGGCACAGTGTTATAAACACAAGGTGATCCGGAACAGTGTTATAAATCCAAGGTGATCCGGCACAGTGTTATATAAACAAGGTGATCCGGCACAGTGTTATAAATCCAAGGTGATCCGGCACAGTGTTATAAATATAAGGTGATCCGGCACAGTGTTATAAATCCAAGGTGATCCGGCACAGTGTTATAAATCCAAGGTGATCCGGCACAGTGTTATAAATCCAAGGTGATCCGGCACAGTGTTATAATTCAAAGAAGATCCTGCACAATGTTATATATACAAGGTGATCCGGCACAGTGTTATAAAACCAAGGTGATCCGGCACAGTGTTATATATACAAGGTAATGCGAAGTAGTGGAGCAATAGAAAAAAAAATCATGTGTAAAATGGTGAATTAATATGACTGCAAGCTCCTTTGGTTAAATTTAGCTCTCCTCTTTCAATTACCCTACCTGCTGGTGCATATGCAGATGTGTCCTTGCAGTTACTGTTTTACTTCCCACTATCTTCATTTTTATCTCAGGGTTGTCTCTAAATATAGTTTTAATTTGGAATGCAAATATATCCCTAATAATTATTTCAGAATGATAACTTCCTGTCAGTTCCCCCCTGATGGCTTCCGCTGAAAATATTACACCTACACATCCAATCCGTATCACATCATATTTCCTGTCGTCTCCCAGCTGTGAACCGGTCAAATCATTTCAAATAAACAAAATCCTGTAAATGTCGAGACTTGTAAAAAAATAACCTGCTAGGTAACTGGGAAAACTTTTACTGTAATGAGGACAGATTTCTTAGAAGGGGTTTTTTAGCTTGTAAAATCCTTACTGAGCTTGCTAGGAGTCAGCCTCAGAGAACGGGGCATGACCAAACTTACACAGCTCTCCCCATTCATGTCTATGAGAATGCCGAATATACCTGGAGCACATTCGCTCAACTATATTTTGAAGTCCAATAGAAATGAACAGCAAGAACTGTTCCTGTTCTCAGAGACCGGCTTAGAGATACGAGTTGGCCTCAGAAAAGATTTTATGAGTTTAAATAAGAGCATCCATAAATAAGTCTTACGGGGGTTCTCCAGTTTAGGAAACCTATTTTTATTACTCTAGAAGAGAATTCTGAGTTAGTATAATGGAATCCCATTGGGGATGGAGTAGAAAACGGCTGGAGTAGAAAATGGTTTCATAGAGCGTCTCTTGCATGGAGGACTAGTCCTGCCCAATACAGTACAGGCAACCCATAGACACTGTGTAACGCTTTATTTTTCCTGGGCTGGCGCTGAAGACAAATTGAACACTTAGGGCCACATGTTTGAAGACTGTCTGTCACGGACGCTCCTACGACCATTGTCCCGGGTCGCAGGCGCGCCCGTGGCCCTGCTCCCAGCGGAGCACCGTCCCGCATGTTGGGTTCGGGGTCCGCTCGTGCCCCGGTCCCTGCCGGCGTCCACTTACCCGGCCACGCTCCTGCTCAGCCTGTCCTCAGCTCCCAGCGTGTTTCTCCGCCCCTAGGGCGCGCGCGGCCCGGCTCTTTGAGATTTAAAGGGGCAGTGCGCCGGTAATTGGCTCATTGCCGGGCACTGCTCCTATTTAGGTCCGGCCTCTTCCTGCCGGCCCTCGCCGGATCCTTGGTGTATATTCCTGACCTCGAGACCCACCGCAGCCATGTTCGTCAAGTACTGAGACTTTTGGGAAAACCCACCTTACGCTAACTGGGGGGGGGGGGGGAAGTGCCTCTTCCATCAACTACCCCCCTTTTTTTGGGGTAGTCATCTCTGCCAAAGGGCCTAGGGAGGGACCCAGGAAAAACTGCCGTGTTGAGTGGCCCCCCCCCATCGGGCTGGGGCATCCAGCGATTTTGGGTTTCTGCAACTCATCGCCTTTCACCCCCACTTCTCTACGTGGGGGGCTCCGATAGGGGCTTCACCAAGAAACAACAAATCCACGCAGCGGGCCCGGGGGGGAGGCCGGGGGCGTTCTTAAGCTAAAGTCCGCCTTCTCCACGGCCTCTATCCTTGCAGTCGGATTCCAAAAAACCCTTTCAACTGGAGGGGGATCCCCTATCTGGGGAGCCGAAGCAGTTCTTACGCAAAAAAGGGCCCCGGTAAGACTGTCGTGCACTTCTTCTCCAAGCGTTCTCAGGGCCGAAGGGGAATTACACTTTGGCGCCCGGATTCTACCATAAAATTGGCGCGGAGGGGGGTGTTATCTCTGGAGGGCGCCCGTTTTTCCCAACGTACTACTCACCAAAGAACCTCCAATATCTGCAGACGGCTCAGCCGATTTAACCCCAACCCAGCGGGTGGTCGCTTTCTTCCCCCGGTTTATTTTCAATACTTCACCGCGAAAAAATGTGAAGTGACCTCTCTCCCGTCCCTCCGACGTGGTGGGTGGGGATACTTCTCCTAGCAAAATCCCTCAAGCCCTCATCTCGGCACCCTGACCCCCGGGAAGGTTCCCCGGGAAGGACTTATGTGGACCTGCTCTCCGCAGAGTATTTTAAAATGGGGACTTGCTCATGGGGGGCGGGGCCCCTCCCCCCCGAAGAACCTTCCCCCGATACCCGGGTTCTATTGGGGCCTAAAGGGGAAAAGGACTTAAAGGGGATTGTTTCGTCTTGTGACTCCGGTTCCCGCAAAAAGACGCCGCGTCACAGCGGCGGGCCTACTAACCCACCCCCCTTTCCCCCCCAACCTTTGGCCACTTTTCCATGGACTTCTTTAAGGACCTCCCTCCTCCGGGGAAAACACCATCTTTTGGGGAATTGGATCGCTTTTCCAAAATGGCGCTTTTCGTCCTTTGCCAGGCCTCCCCATCACCTCCCGCCTTGGAGTTGTTCTTCCTCCATTGTTTCTCCGGGATCCCCCAAATTGTTCGAGGGGGGTTTTCAATTTGTCTCCAGGTTTTGGCGACCCTGTAAACCCAACTTCAGGGAATTTTGACTTTTTTCCGCCTCCCACCCGAGACGGCCAGGTAAAAGGGGGTCAACCAAGCTGGGATTTAAAACCTTCGCCTTTTCTTCGGCCGTCAAGACGTTTGGGTCCAATTTACTGCCGTGGGCGGAGTTTCCTATAACTCGTTTATCTGAGCCGCGGAGGCCCCCCCTTTCTACATCGTTTTGGGGCCGCCCCGCCTCCTCTCCCCTGGCAACCTCCCCGGGGTTGGGGCGCGGACTCAGGGCCCAAAGTTTTAACCTTTGGGTCCCAGACCCGCCAGCCTGCTCCCCCTTTCCAAAGGCAGAAACTAAAGTGGACAGAAGAAGAACCTCTCTCCATCTTCTCTCCGGGTGACAAGGTTTGGGCATTCTGTTAGCCCGCCTAAAATGCCTTCTCACAAATGGGGGCCCCCCTTTCCCGGGACCCTTTGAGATGTCAGCCGCATCAACCCTGTCTACAAACCCCGGGTCCCCCTACGATGAGATCCCCAATTCTTTCTTTCTCCTTACTGAAACCCCTGGTCCTAAACGTTTTTCCAAAGCCTTCCCCTTGTCTGTGGCTGATGCCCCAATTCTTCGAGCAAAGAAATTTTTGGGATGAAGAACAAGGGAAAACGATACTTCCCGGTGGCTGGAAGGGGTTCGGCCCCCAGGGGGAGGTCCTGGGAGCCGAGGGAATATACTGAACCCAAAAACCTTATCCCAAATTTCTGCAATCCGGGAAAAAGGGGGGCCCCCAAGGGGGGGGGGGGGGGGGGCCCCAAAGGGGGGCGTGCTGTCAGACCCCCTCACCACTGTCCCGGGGGGGGCGGTCCGTCCCCTGCCCGCGGAGTCCCTTTCCCCACGTCGGTTCGGGGTCGTCGTGCCCCGGTCCCCGCGGCGTCCCCTTACCGGCCCGCTCCTGCTCAGCCCGTCCTCAGCCCCGGGCGGGCTCCCCCCTAGGGCCGGGCCGGGGCCCGGGTCTTTGAGATTTAAAGGGGGGCCTGCCCCTTACTTACCTCGCACCCTGGTGCCCCGCGGCCAAACCCGCCAGTGGGGAGTGCTGGGGATACCCGCCGCAGCAGGGGCCATCCCGCTTTGCGGGGGGCTCTGGTGAAAACCGGGTCCCATTTAATTTCCCCTCCCTGGTGTGGGCTTAAGCCCTCGCCTGCGGTGGCCCAGTGGATCCACTCCAACCGTAAAACTGTCTGGTCTAAAAAACACTTTGTTTTCCCATACAACCAGCAGAGCGCCCTCTCATTTCTATAGTGCTCTGGAAAAATTAAAGGGGGGCCTCTGGTTGTTATGGGGAACTAAGGAAAATTTTGACCCAGAATTTTCTCAGGTCCCCCCAGCCGGTTTTTTTTTCACGGGTTAAAAACTAATTGTAGGATTCCCAACAGGGGAAAAATTATGAAACCGTTTTAAATCACTTTAGAGGGGTGTAGAAGGGGCCCCAAACTTGAAAATGTCTACAGTCTATATACATGTGTCCCGCTTACAGCAAAAATGTGTCCCCGGGCCCTTCACTTTGGTAGGGCTTTTGCGACAGTTATGGGGCCAAAATTTTTGCTTCCATACCTTCCCTGCTTTATTTTTTGGTTTGGGGTGATACCCCCCGCACCATTTTCCCGCAAATTGCACATTCAAAATGGGATACTGGCAAAGGTTGCAGCAATTAGGGGGTTACACTGCCTAATCTATGAACAGGGCACGCATTTTTGGCTGCAAAGCACGGCAGAAAACTGATGCAGCCCCGTTCATACATGTCGCCCTTTGTGATCTGCTCATTGTCAAGATTGAATTGCCAAAGTGGGAAACCTTTAAAAAAATTTTTGCTGTGGGGGCCCCATTCCCCAAAACTCAAGTCGGGGACCCAATGTGCAAAAGAAAAGTTTTCTCCTGCGGTTGGGTTTCCTCTGTTCACATTATAATCATGTTTTATGTTCCACACATAACCTGTGAATATGCAACTTGCACCAAATATAAAATCACTATGAAAGTAATGGTATACCATAAGCTGCTGTGTTGACAAACCTATTCAATATGTGAATAAGTCTAAGATGTCCTCACAGATTGCTGAATATTCTCTAGTGTGTACCAGGTAAACCCTCTGAGCACACTCTAAACACTATAAACTAGGAGTGTGAGGTGCACCAACTTGTGTTATTGCATTGTGGGATGGTTTGTTCGTTCTCGCTAATACCCCGTTTCCCCGAAAATAAGACATCCCCCGTAAATAAGACCTAGTGCATTTTTTGATGCAGTTCAGAGTTTGGCTGCTTATGCTGATGTTTGTGATGAAATCACTACAATATATTAATATATGTTGATTTTTTTGTTCAACCATAAATGGGAATTCTTGTTCATGGAAAAATAAGACATTGTTTATTCATTTGTATAGCGCCATCATATACCACATGACGTACAGAGATTGTTATTATATACATTGGTCCCTTTCCCCATTAGGGCCCACAGTCTAACTTCCAGAGTAACCTATGTTTTTAAAGTTTGGGGGAAACCGAAGTACCCAGAGGAAACCCACGCAAACACAGGGAGAACATAAAGACTCCTTGTAGATGTTACCATTGGTGGGATTTAAACCTAGTACAACAGTGCGGCAAGACAACAGAGCTGATAGCTAAGCCACCATGCTGCCCTGCCCATTAGTATGTGATAATGATGTACAGACAGTCCCCGATTTACACCGTTCCGACTTACATCTGTCCTCAAGTTACAAACGGAGACTAATGGTATGTTCACACGGCTTATTGCAGAGCGTATAGTACGCACCGCAATACGCCGGGTGTTTTGGAACCACACAGTGATCAGCGCATAAGTCCAAAGCACGGGAGGCTGGTCGGGCGCCGACTCCATAGACATGCATTGTCAGCAGCGTGTATTCGCCGCTAACAATTGACATTAACCTCCCACCCCCACCCCTCCGCGTGTACAATACAACACGTAATTCATAGCTCTCAGAGAGCTATTGCGGTGCACAAATAAGCCATGTGAACATACCCTTATGTGGCATACTGCACTTGTAGTTCCATGTTCCACAGCAAATAGTAGCCGTGGAATGACAAGTTCCAGCATGCCACAGCAGCATGAGGTGACATTTTCCTAACAATTGCACAGACAGCAAAACAAATACATACATACATACATACATCCCCTAGTTACAAACGGAGACTTATGGGGCGTGGCTGACATTCAACACTGAGTCACGCCCCATGATAACCAAGTGCCAGCATGCCACAGCTGCACATGAGATACAGAACATTAGGTGAAATCTTCTAAAAAAGGGAACAGACAGCAAAACAAATGTAAAAACCCTTCCCTGCACTATCCAAAACTAAAAAAAAACCTTTTGTGCTGGAGTTACATTTAATAAATATACCTGTTCCGATTTACATGCAAATTCAACCTAAGAACAAACCTACAGTCTCAATCGCGCTCGTAACCCGGGGACTGCCTGTATTTGTATAGAGGAAGCTCATTGCTTAATGCCTTTATTATTTATTTTAAAGTGCTACTAATTCCAGGACACTGTACATTCGAGGGGTCACATGCATAACATTGGTGCACTAGGTGTACGATAAATGACTAACAACTGGTACAGAGGAAGAGAGAGCCCCGTCCGCAAAGGCTTGCAATCTACAAGGAAGCAGGAAAGATACAGAAGGTGAAGGGCAGACATGTTTGTGGGGTGGAGCAGTGGCAGCAGGGTTATGGTAGGTTATAGGCTATCCTGAAGAGATGGGCTTGCGGCTAGTGAAAGCAGTGGAGAGTCTGATGTGTTGGGGCAGTGAGTTCCAGAGTGTGGGTGAAGCACGGGAGAAGACTTGGAGACGGTTGTGTGAGGAGGTGATAAGAGGAGAGCAGAGAAGAGAATCCTGTGAGGAGTGGAGATTGCGAGAGGGGAGGTATCTGGAGATTAGAGCAGAGATGTATGGAGGAGAGAAGTTATGGAGATCCTTGTAGGTCATGGTTAGCAGCTTGAACTAAATTAGCTTGGTCATGGGTAGCCAGTGAAGGGATTGACAGAGGGGAGAGGCAGAGGAGGTGGAAAAGACGGGCAGCAGAGATGAGGATGGTTTGGAGGGGAGCAAGAGTGCTGGATGGGAGGCTGCAGAGAAGGATGTTGCAGTAGTCAAGGTGGGAGATGACGGGCATGGGTCAGTATTTTTGCAGTATTGACATTTTTCAGGTGGAGGCTGCAGGCATAGGCTTGGATGTGTGGTTTGAAAGACAGAAAGGAGTCTGCTATCCCAATGAATCAGACTTGTGGGACTGCTGAGAGTGTAGAACCGTTGACTGTTCAAGTGGAGGTATAGAGTGGGATGGTGGAGAGAAATAAAAGAGAAATGCACCTGTATCCCTAACATAGATCACACTTTTCTTATGCTTACATTTCACACATTTTTGCATTTTTGTTTATTTAAAGGGATCCTGTAAAATTGAACAAGCAATCTGATCTGCCAGCATCATCTTGTAGAGCAGGAAGAGCAGAGCAAATGTATAGCTAATGTAGTGGAAAAAGACTTCAACTAACTTTGTTCATTTAGATGTTATCTTTTTGTCAGCTGAAGGGGGTGTTCACACGGCGTATATGCAGGACGTAAGTTGGTGCTTAATTGCACTGCAATATGCCCGAAGTACGCCCCGCAAATACAGTAAAATCATAGCACTTATTGAGTGGTATGATTTCCAGCATATTCCCTGGCACATACTGGGCGCACAGAGAAAGAAGTGACATGTCACTTCATTCCGGCGCTTGCACGCCACGGAAAGCGATAGTGAATAGTGGCCATTCCTGAGTGCTTTACAAGTATGCACTCCCCAGAGTGTACTTCTCAAACAGACGTGTAGTGGCACACACATTACGCGCTGCTATACACCATGTGAACCCAGCCTAATAGTCTAGTGGGCGGTCCTAATCAGTGATTGACAGTTATCTGTGTACATACATTCATACAGGGAAGACTATCCCAGTGAGACCACCCACTGGACTCCCTAACCCAGAATAAGCAGGGACTTTAATCAATAAATTACAAGTGATTTTTTACTCTTTTTCACAAAGCTACTGTGTATATCAGTCTCCTCCTCCACTACATTATGATGATGGTAGACTGAACAGCATTTGTGTGGTGACAAGCTCCCTTCGATTCCCTCTTGCATTTTTTGTTATATGTATTTTCGTGCTGAATGTGATCTAACCTCATTGGAAAACTGATGATACATTGACATCAGTTTCTATTAGTTTTTCAATCCATCCCCTGTTGACCTCAGTGGAAAAAAAGATCCTACAAGAAAACTGGACACGATGGTGACGGATGAAGACTGATCCAAAGTGATGCACTTTGGCAGAAATGAATTGGATCCATGAACCGATCCGTCAGCAGCCTGCCCACCATATGAGCACACACTCCATGTCTGTGATTTAGAGACTGTAGAGCACGGAATTCAATGGGATCAGTTGTAGAACTGCTTGAACATAGACTATTATTAGACACCAGAGTTTCCTATTGTTATCTTTACCTTGTTTCATTTTTGCTAAGTTTTAATGATCTCATTGGTTATACTTAGGAAACTTTTTGGGCTTTTGCACATTCTGTGACGGATTGATTGGTTGACCTAGAATCTGCTCAGTACAAACTAGACGAATATAATGAAGTGAAATGTATGGGGGCAGATATCCACGCTGTCGCTGCGGTCCGGTGTCACATTCCGAAAAAAATTGTCAATAATTGGAGAAATGTGTGGGACATATTTTCTTAAGGTTGCATGTTTCCTGATAAATGCTTATAATACAACGTGTTATAAAACACTCGCGGATCTTTATTAGTGCTGACCTGTGGTACGTGTGCGCAGCTTTTGTATTCTCTGTTGCTCAGAAATGAGTCACAATCCTGAAACGCCAACTGATTTCAATAGTCTCTTGTCATGACCCTGCCTGTTCAGCAGAGACTGCGCATTTGGCCATGATTCATACCTGTACTGTGCACGTTTTCTGCACTGTCTGAACACTGTCTGATTCTGTTCTGACTGGGTTTGATTGACAGCCTTACCACACCTCTCTGGTTCTCTGTGACCCTAGGGTAGGGCTGTAGATCGTTCTGTTTGAGTAGTGAGTGACCGCTGCCTGCACCACTCACCTTTCTTGCCGGTTTGTCTGCGTTCTGTGTGGTCTGGTTATAAGAGCGCCGGTCCAATCATGGTCTGGACCGGGATTCTGACATCCACCACTTAGCCATTGCTTACACGGGTGCGTTTTGTTTTGTTTTCTGACTTTGATCCCTCCTCTTTGACATATTGCTTGCCGCTTTTATATTTTCTCTGGTTCTGACCCATTTTCACCTGACCCTTCTTCATTGTGTTTGTCTGTCTTGTTTGTTCGGTGTTTGCACATATTCAGGGTAGAAACTGCCGCCCAGTTGTCGTGGACCCCTTAGGGTCGGGTCGGCAAGCAAGCAGGAACAGCCTTGGGGGACTTATGCTGGGGTGCACTGTCTGTCCATATCTGTGCATCCTCTCTGCGGGGTCCCTAACATCTCCAAAATCTTATTCACTAAGGCTGTGTTTACATGGCAAAAGACAAATACCATTCGGGAAATCCCGACCAGTATTTTGTCTTTTTTTTGGCACGCAGGAGGATGGCTTTTGTCCGCAGTTTGCGGATTCAAGCCGTCCCCCCTCGCACCCACATGTTCATGTTCCGCCCGAAAACCGGGTGGAAGAATGAACATGTTCTAAGCTTTTTGGCGGAAAATCCGTGCAGTGGGGACTGCTGCGCGGATTTTCTATTAATGTCAATGTAAAAGGTTAACAGTCTGTTTAAAAAACGGCTTTCAAATCCGTAAACTGTCTGTAAAACCGTCAGAAAACCTGTGCCATGGGGGCATGCCCTAAGGGTGCTCACACGGTGTTTTCCTGTGGGAGAAAACAAAAAAAACCATGACAGTGCTTTAGCAGGCCCATAGAGGGGAATTGAGCAATCAGTCTCTTTTGGACTATGTTTGCTTTATTTCTGGGTTATATATGCTCTATGTGCTGTGCCCGGCACATAAATCTTACACTGTGGGGAAATAGAGCACACATAGTACAAAAGAGACCATGTTTGCACTGTCCCCTTTTCTGGACCCATTGGGGTCTCTGTTGTGGTAACTGTCATGAGTCTTTTTTTTCACAGTATCCCAATGGACACCAATGACAATCAGCTAAAAGTTGTGTGATTTCCCTCTAAAATCAGCTAAAAATATCAAATAGTAAGTTTTCGTCTTTTAACCCCACCACCGCTCCCATTCTGCTCGCTACAAAGTCCTCAGCCAACTTTACTGCCCCACATCAATGGCATGCTCTGGTCACCTCATGACTGTGGCAGCTGATTACTGGCCACAGCAGTGACAGGCAGTGCATATTGCTTGCAGTAATGTGTCGAGTACGGCATTTTGTCAATGTGGCCTAGTAAACGGAGACTAATAGAAGCATGGAACTTTAAATGGTGGAGCAGCAGGGAAGTTTGGCAGTTTGTACTTTTTTTTTGCAATACATTTTATACTAGAATTTGTAAAAATGTAGAAAACCCCACTAATGAGGACATCTACCTCTTTCTTTTTAACTACGCAAAACAAATACTGACTAAAAAGAATTACCTTTATTAAATAATACATAATAAGTGAAAATATTTAAAAACACACCATTAGTAACTGAACAGGGTTACACAGAAGCCAATAAAACAGATATGGATGGGTGCAGATTTCATTCAAATAAAACAAAATGTAATATTGTAATAAGACTGTTCATGATATCCACTTGCTAGTAATCAGGTAATCTAAATCAAGTGACATAAAATATACACCCCAAACACATATGTTAAACTATTACCCCATAGAAACCATGAATGATCTAACCCAATCTCATATACCTGTACCGGCTGCCGTGTATGGACGCAGTCCCTCTTTCTTTTTAAGTAAGTATATGCTACAGCATAAAAAAATGAAAAGCTTCCATACTCCCCGCAATACTGACCTCCATTCCAGCAACGCCGCTGCCGGTCCTCTTCCCAGGTCTTTTATGGACTTCCAGCTTCATGCAGTCAGATTGCACTGCAGGCGCTGATTGGCTGTAGCAGGCAGATGGCATTGCCTGACATCACTGCCCAGGCAATGTCACATGACTGCTGTAGCCATTCATCAGCTGCAGAGAACACGAGCCAATCACCGGGAGCTGGGAGACAGCAGAAGACCCAAGGAGAGGACCGGCAGCGGCATCGCTGGAATAAAGATGAGTACAGAGGAAAGTATTTTTTATTTTTTTTCTTATAGCTGCATCAGTGCAGATTCACAAAGAAATAAACAAAGGACCAGGCTACTATGGGCAAAAGGGTGAATTTTAGACCTAAACAGTTTCATACACGTGACCCTTAGAGTCAGACATCCCCTTTAATTTCCTAAACATTTTTAGATCTGTGTTTTTTATATAGGCCTACTATTTTATATATAACAGCCCACTTTTTTAACAAAACGAGGCCTCATTTATACAGAGTTTTCTGTGACAAGTTTTTCAATTGCCTTACAGCCTATGTTTATTAGTATTGTTATGTGCAGCCTTACAAGCTCTTTTGTACAGCTACATATTTTGAAGCTTTGTTCATGTAGAATTGGCATTCTGCAGGCTGTTCTCAGGTGAAAATGGCACTTGCATGGTAACTGTAGCGAGAGCTGAATCAAGAATGTCACTGGGCACAGGAAAAAAATCACACTTTATGGCTGCAAAGGTTTATGTCACCCTGCCTGATAGAAATCAATGACCACTTTTCAGCTTTTTTTACAGCAAGAAACTGGTTTTTAGTACCTTATATCAGATTCTAAAAATACCAATTCTGTATGAAAAGAGTTCAGATTAAAAGGTCAAACTGGGAAGTCCAAGGGCATATGACAAGAAAAAGGATGGATAATTTTTGGAGGCGTGGTCCTGAAGTGAAACATGTATTTAAAGGGGGGGTTCATAAAAGGGATTGCTTTTTTATTAAAGTCTTGAAAACCCCAAGTCCTTTGAGTATTGTCCTTTAAAACAGTGTCCTACCTATTCCTAGAATCCCCTTTTGTATGAGCTGCATCAGTCCTCAGGTCACTAAGCTACGACCTGTTTGATTATATGATCAGGGTGCCAGCATGGTTGAAAACTACAGACCTCTTCTATTGCAGCCTAGTGGAAAACCCGTAAACAAGCCCGAATTTAAAGTGAAACAAGAAAAAAAGGATGAGGTAGTGAATCATGTAGTGAGACAACCCCTTTAAAGAGGTCTTCTAATTTTCTGTAACTATAGGTACTATTTTAATGTGTCAGTGTAGTGTTCGTATACTTCAGATGGACATTCACTAGTACTAGTGTTTCAGCCAGAATAGCGCTCCACTTCCGAGGTTTGTTTTTTAGACTAGATAAAGGAAAAGACCAACTTCCCTTAGCTCCCTAAAAAAAAACTCACCAAATGAATCGACCTGTAGTCTCATATCTAAAACAGCACGAATCATACTCAAGGCCTGTGGGAGGAATTCAGCCCGCCAAGTCATTTTATGTGGCCAATGGGAGCTTAGACACAGTGAGCAGGGATGGACAAGGTCCAGATTTACAGACTCTCCACTTTCCCTGGAAGACACAGCCGACACTAAACAGAGGCGGCAGCGCCAGCAAAGGGGGCTTGTGCCATCTTGAATTTAGAGCTTCGCACACACCTCCACAACCACTGTGTTTGCCAACCCCCCCTCTGCCCCTCCCGGGGTTTTAAAAGTTTGGGAGCTAAAGAGGTTGAAGTTGCTATAGGACATCTTGGTCTTTTATTGACACTGTGGCACACAATGGACCTCTCAGGGCAATCTTTAATTTATATGGCCCCTTTGGGGAAAATTTTTTTACTTTTTCCCCGAATACAGTGGGGCACTAGTATAAAAAGTCTTTGGGTTGGTTATCAGACATCACAATATGTTTTATATTATCACTAGAAGCTCTCCTGTAGCTTTAGATAGCTGTGACCAAATTAGCTGCCACCTTCAACCCCACAAACATCTGACTGGATCAGTGACTGCTAGATATCTTGGACAGTGGCTTATTTGATAACTATTTAAATTACTAGGTACTTTAAAAATTATTATAGTGAGGTACACATCAAAGTCCAATTTAAACTGTATTCGTTAGGCTATGTCTACACTGTATCGGACAAAAATCGAAAACCCAAAAAAAGCCGTTTTTTCTCTGAGGCAGGACTGCGGTTTGTACAAAAACCGTGGTCGCTTCTCATTTTCCTGACGTTCCCCATACAATTGTATTATATGGGAAGACAGCAAAAAAACGAGAAGCATCGGCATATTATACAACACGTTGTATAATACGTCGGCGCCAGAAGATGGGCAGAGAAAAGACGAGCTGCGTAGACTGCAGCTCGTCTTTCCTATTGCCGTCTATGGGGCCATAGGAACGATCGTATCTTCGGAGCTTTTAAAAAACGAAAAGAGCCGAGGATACGAGCGTACTCCTGTGCAGTGTAGACACAGCCTTACTCCATTGGGACACCTTAAAAAAGCTGCTTAGCCCCACTGTAATCTGAATGTGTTCTATTAGGTAATATAGTCAAGTATCTTATTAAGTATTGGTTGAAGCAGATGAGTCAAGATCACAGCAATGGTAGAGAATTTCTAAAGGTTATCACATGAGATATTCTGGCATTTTGCTGGTATCTACTACCAGGCATCCATCTACTGTGATCCCTGTCCATTGCCAGAGCAAGCTGTCCCCGCACCACTGCCACTTTGTTCAAGAGATCAGTGTTGGTCATATTTGATGTACCCTACCTATTGGTCATCAATGGCATCTTAATTGTACTAAAAGGTAATATGCCCGAAATTTAAGACTGTACCTGTGGAAGTGCTTAGTGTCCAGGAGAGCCATCAGGGCTGGGCACCTGAGACTTTTGATCAGCACAGAAATTCAAGGCATTTTCCCATCTAAGACATGTCATATCCATAGTATAAGCCTTAAATGTCCACACCTATCTTGATAACAAATTCCTGAAAGTTGAGGGGCAGAATGGAGAGGAGGTGGTACTTGTGCGGCACTCTCCATTCACTTCATTGAGAGTTTGGGTGTACTCGGAAAGTTCAGTAGAAGCACGACATCCTAACCATTCTACACTTAAACTTTTGGGAGCCTGTTCTCATTATAGATGTGGGTCCCAGAGGTGACATTTATGACATCTTATTAAATTGCTATATGTATCTGAGATGGGAACAACCCTTTAAACATAAGGCAATATTATCTTGATATTGCATAGTACTGTTATGAGATGACTGTTAGGCTATGTTCACACGGCTTAACTGCGGGGCGTAATTTCGCCCCGCAATTATGCCGTGTGGCCGGGGGCGGGAGCGGGGGAGTGAGCGGGGGGCCGGCACTTCGTCGGCCCATAGACAGTCATTGCTAGCGGCACGTATACGCCGCTAGAAAGTGACCTGTCAATTATCTCCCCCCTCGGCGTATTCACCGAGCAGGGAGAGGAGACGTAATCCATAGTTCTCTATGATAACTGTGCATTACCGTAGTTACTGGGACGGATTCAGCCCGTAATTGGCGCACTCTGGCGAGTAATTACGGACTGAATTACGTCCCAGAATAAGCGTGTGAACATGGCCTTAGAGTAGCGCTGTTATTTAATCAATTTCAGGAGTGATCAAACAGGTCTGTAGCTATAGCGACCTGAGGAGGTGATGCCGCTCATACAAGAGGGGATATCTAGGAATAGGTAGGACACTGTTAATGGACATATATTGCAAAGTGACTTGTTTTGCAAGATCTTTAACATAAAAAGCAATCCTTGTGGTGAGACAACCCCTTTAAGCAAAGTGCATGACAAAAACATTTGGCATCATATGCACATGGTAAAAAGTGCTGACGCGTTTTGGGTTAGTGACCCTCAGTCATTTCCTTCCCGGATCTAAGTGTGTGCTGGCTGGTGAGCTGGCCATGCTTGTGCAGCTCTCTGTTTCTACCAGCGGGAGTTTATATCTATGCTGTGCCTTGACCTCTGTGCTTCACTTGCGTGGCCCTCTCTCTGTTTGTTCCCTGCATCTGCCACTGACTGAGGTCGGGAAAATGGAAATACCCTTTAGCAGGGGCGTAGCTATAGGGGGTGCAGAAGTAGCAGTTGCTACTGAGCCCTGCTGTCTGCGGGGGCCCAATAGCCCTTCCGCCACATTAGGAGATACCAGCATTGTAAATGGCGCATGGTAACTGGGGGCCCCATTTCACTTTTTGCACCTGAGCCCCACGAGCTTGAAGTTACGCCTCTACCCTTTAGTTGGTAAAAGGCACCACACAGAGCACCGTCCAGTATAAGGCTGCCACTACTTACTCTCTACCACTTCATGAAATAATTTTGCATGGAAGTACCCGCATTATTCATCTTGGGCAGCTAAATTGTTTTATAAGATTACTGAATGTAAGGTGTCATTTTACCTCACTGTTCATTATATGTTTCAAATTAGAACTATATTGCTATGTATTCCACATGTAACTGACTATTGCCTGTATATATGACGCACTATTGACTGCTCAGTGTATTTACCCGGAAAACGAATCTTTTAACCCTTCATTATTTTCTGCAGTAGCTATAAAAACATGACAGGCTTTGTCTGAGTGGGAGGATCTCCTGCAGATATTCCCTCTCACGGCAGATGTTTTCCTCTATTTATTCGAAAAAGTGAATGCTGCGCCCCTCCCAACTTGTTACGCTGTCCATTTGCATTAAAATCTGCAAACTATTGCTCATTTAGTTAATGCTAACAGCTTTAATTAATGATTTTCTAATTACAGGATAGAGAGACCATGTAATGATCAACTTGTCGCATTCAAGTACAAGTTGTATAAAGCTCCAGTCTTATGGGGTGTTTAAATTCTATTACTTGTGAGCCTCATTTATAGTCTAGCTGCGCTTTTTTATTTATTTTTTTTCTTGTTCATGCGGAAGAGTAAAAGAAGTTTAAATGGAAGTACATTTACCCTGCTGGTAAAAAAAGGCTAAAAATATACATATGCTAATGCCTTATCAAGACCTTGGCAATTCTTGATTTGTGATAATGCCAAAGGTTCCTAACAACTGGCTGCAGCCGCTACCTCATAATAGCCGCTGTTATTATTCATAGTATTACAACCCTTATAAAAAGAACTAGATGTTTTTGGTGAATTTTCAATGCCAGGACAAGCCATGCAAGACAGGAGAGTCATTTTCCATTGGGGCCACATGAGAAATCGAAATGGTTTTAGAGGGCTAGACTAATGTATTGAACTCAGTTCTACCCCATACCTATATTCTATAGACCCTGGAGTCGATTGCTAAGCTCTTATCAATTGACTTGAGGGCTTAATAACTGGCTTAACGACTGTTAGCGAATTCACAATGCAGTAAGTTGTATGTCCCCCAGTATAGGTAATAGGGTCCCCAAGTAAGTTATATGTCCCCCAGTATAGGTAATAGGGTCCCCCAGTAAGTTATCTGTCCCCCAGAATAGGTTATAGAGTCCCACAGTAAGTTATCTGTCCCCTAGTATAGGTAATAGGGCCCCCAGTAAGTTATATGTCCCCCAATAGGTAGGTATATAGGTTATATCCCCCAGTAGGTATATAGACAGGTTATAGGTCCCCCAGTGTGTATATAGGTAGGTTATAGGTCCCCCAGAAGGTATGTTGGTAGGTTATATGTCCCCGGTAGGTATATAGGTAGGTTATAGGTCCCCTGGCAGGTATATAGGTAGGTCCCCCAGTAGGTATATAGGTAGGTCATAGGTCCCCCAGTGAGTATAATAGGTAGGCTTCTCCCAGCGGGTATGTTTATATTGGTAAGGGGACTGCTTAGCAGTTTTCTCTATAGAACAGAAAGTTTCAGACTATTATTAGGTCTAGTGGCCAAAGTGGAAACTGCAGGACTTCAGGATTTTACAAAATATTGATAGTCAAATGGAAAATTAAAAAAACACAACAAATAATTCTTAAACAACATGTTTAACATAAAACCCGAGTTAAACAATAGATTATTTTCTGATGACACATTCCCTTTAATGGAGGGGCTGGCATTCATTCCAGACCACCGCAAAACCCCATTCAGTTATGCATGAACCATGTGTCATCTGATTCACCCCACTCATTTGCCCTCTTGTCATCTGCCTCGCCTCGCTCAGTCGCCCACGTGTCATCTGATTCGTCCCGCTCATCGATGGAGTTCCTGTTGTGTGGCAGACACCTTTTAATTGGCCTAATTTCTGGCCAAAGGCAACTGATACTAGGCCCATGCCTAGTTCTGCACTGCCCTAGCCCAGGTGGAAAAAAGCCCACCAGAAAAACTTTAGACATATGCTTGTAATCACACTTGGATCTAGCCTTAAAGGGGTTGTCTCACTACATTGACTAATCTTACCTCAGTCCTGTTTTCTTGGTTTCACTTTGCGTTTAGGGACGTGTTTACTGTCTTCTACTAGGCTACAGTAGAAGCCAGGTCTGTAGCTATAACAACTAGTGCTGACAGCCTATCAGGAGGGATCAAACAGGTCTGTAGCTATAGCAACCTGAGGAGCTAATGCAGCCCATACAAGAGGGGATATCTCAGAATAGGTAGGACACTGTTAATGGACATATATTGCAAAGTGACTTGTTTTTGCAAGATCTTTAACATAAAAAGCAATCCTTGTAGTGAGACAACCCCTTTAATGTCTGGGATCCATTACAATAGGAACGCTTTCAGAATCCGCTTATTGGTGCTAAAATATGTATCAGTAGGTGCAGGATTCAGCCACGGAACAATCACTTTCTGGGTGTTTTATGTTACGGTATTTAAAGAACTTTACAGGCTAGAAGCTTTTTATACGTTGTTTGTGGACTAGTTAACCTGACTGTTATTAATGCGGGTCCCGGAGACAAGTTTATTACCTGTTTTATTGCCGTCGAGTGATAATATAAATATCTGCGCTCCATATACTGTATGCAATGTTTCATTTATAGCCTGTACTTAGGTTTGGCTGGCTTTTCATAGAATGTCTTTACATAATAAAGTTAAACACTGAACTTCTACAAGGGATCATCTTTTCTGAGATGTGAGATGTCCTTGGGCACATTTTATGTGAGGAGTTATTAATTTCAAAGCAATTCACTGCTATGATACATTTAATATCTGAGAGATAATTCTAGAAAGTCAAAGCTTTTATTTAAACACAGAGGAGAGGTTTCTTTCCAGTAATGGTGGTAGTTTTGGCAGAACATTTTAAATGAAATGTTACAAACAGGACATTTAGTCTGGGTTCGCACCTACCGGACAGAATCTACAATGGAGCCTTTTGGAGATCAATATTTTATCTCCATGTATCTCCATGAAATAAGGGAAATCGGTTGCAAATCCAGAACAAATCTGCAGCAGAATAGAGCAAAGTGCAGATTACAAAATGCTCTAAATCCACTCAGCTTTTTTTCATTGCATGTGAATGTGGTTTCCTAAACTCCATACATTGTACAGTACTGTAGTCTGTAGTAGATTTTCAGTAGAATAGTTGCAACAAATATGGCACATGTGCTTATGGCCTTAGACAGCACTTTGTATTGTGTATAGTGTGCACAATAGTGAATGGTGGGCAGTTAAAGACTCCATAGCGAGACAGTGAATGTTTATCTTCAGGCTGGATTTGCATACCGTATTTTTCGGACTTTAAGACGCACCGGACCATAAGACGCACCTACCGTATTTCTCGGACTTTAAGACGCACCGGACCATAAGACGCACATACCGTATTTTTCGGACTTTAAGACGCACCGGACCATAAGACGCACCTACCGTATTTCTCGGACTTTAAGGCGTACCACCATTTTCCTCCCAAATTTGGAGGAAAAAAGTGCGTCTTATAGTCTGAAAAATACGGTATGCATTGGAGGTTCCGTTTGGGTCCTCCGGTGCATATTCCGCAAGGAATAATAGCTCAGAATATTGCAATACTTTTTCTGTTAAAATGACGGACACCGTGGCAGCACTCAATTTAGTAATTGCAGATTCCCAGCGTATAGTACAATCTTCAATGCAATATTTCAACACAAAATCATTCATGAAGTTATTTGCATTTTAAAGCATAGTCCATTGGGTTGACATTTTTATAAATTTAAAGTCTGGTGCTTGAGAAAGGGGGCATGGTTATTCCCCGAAACGTCGTATGCAGGTGTGCGACCAGCCACCTGTCTAAATGCTGCTCTACCTACTAAGCTGCAATGCACCCATCGGAGAATATGAGACTTTAAATATTGAAAAATGGCAACCCAATGGACTATGCTTTAAAATGCAAGTACCTTAATGAATGATTTTATGTGTTCTCCATCACCAATATCTATTTGACAGGTTCAGCTGGGGATACCAGAGCTGTAATGTCAGTCAGTGTTGTAGAACCACTCAAAGCCTGAACAGGAAGTAAGAGCCTGAAGCTGGCTGTGAAGGGCAGGTTGTGAAAAAACAGCCTAATGAGAAAACCCCTTGAATCTGTATTCCTTTTCTTCCAACAATAATGGGGTATACCTGAGTCTGTGTACCGGGAGGAGAGATGAAACTTTAAAGGGGTTGTCTCACTACAAGGATTGATTTTTATGTTAAAGATCTTGCAAAAACAAGTCACTTTGCAATATATGTCCATTAACAGTGTCCAACCTATTCCTAGATATCACCTCGAGTATCGGCAGAAGCAGCTCCTCAGGTCCCTATAGCTACAGACCTGTCTGCTCTCCCCTCCCACGCAGCCTTTGCTGGTTACTATAGCTACAGACCTGGCTTCTACTGCAGCTTAGTGGAAGCCAGTAAACACACCCCTGAATTCAAAATGAAACCAAGAAAACAGGACGAATCAATGTAGTGAGACAACCCCTTTAAATGACAATACTTAATTAATTAATCAATTAATCTGCCTATATAATAATAATAATAATCTTTATTTCTATAGCGCCAACATATTCCGCAGCACTTTACAAATTCAAGGGTAAACATACAGTCATTACACATTAAGGCCGTGTTCACACGGCTTATTCCCGACGGATTTATGCGCCGTATTGAGCGCACAAATCCGGCGTGAATAAGGGGCGGGGCGGGGGCGGGGCCGGAGCGCGGTGGGGGGCGCTGCTCGCGGCCCCATAGACAATGCATTATCTACGGCGCGTACGCGCCGTAAATAATGTGCATGTCACTTTCTCCCCCCGCGGCGGATTCGCCGAGCGGGGAGGAGCGACGGAATCCACTGTTCTCTATGAGAGCAGTGGATTAACGTAATTGCTGCCGCGGATTGGCGCCGTACTGCAGCGCAAATCCGGCGCGCAGTACGGCGCCAATCCGCAGCAAAATAAGCCGTGTGAGCGAGGCCTAAAAGTACTTACAAATGAGACACAAGGTGTGAGGGCCCTGCTCGTGAGAGCTTACAATCTATTAGGGTGTATGGGTGAAACATACGGTAAGAAGTGCCAAGTTTACAATGGTCCAGCCATGTTTCATAAATAGGGGGTGGTTTACATGAAAAATGGATGAACCTGCACCCAGACTGTTTCTCTATATACAGATAAGGGCCTGTGAGTGCCCAAGTGTAGGGAGTGACAGATGTGTGTGATAGCAGTTAGGGATCTTGGTGGGCCAGACCGAGAAGATGTATTTTCAGGGCCCTCTTAAAACTGTGAGGGTTGTGAATGTGCTGATCGCCCGCGGTAGCATATTCCAGAGAATTGGTGCCGCACGTGTGAAATCTTGTAGGCGGGCATGGGAGGTTCGAATGATTGAGGAATGTAGTCTAATATCATCAGCAGAGCGGAGAGCACGGGTAGGGCGGTAGACAGAGACTAGAGAGGAGATGTAGGGAGGAGCAGCGCGTGTGGAGAGCTTTATGGGTGAGAGTGCTGAGTTTATACTGTATCCTGTACTGGATGGGCAACCAGTGCAGTGACTGACACAGGGTAGAGGCATCAGTATAACGGCTGGAGAGAAAGACACGCCTGGCTGCTGCAGTCTGGACAGATTGGGGAGGGGAGAGTCTGCAGAGAGGGAGACCGATAAGCAAGGAGTTGCAGTAGTCAAGACGAGAAAGAATAAGAGCAGTAATGAGAGATTGAGTCGTTTCCACTGTGAGAAATGGACGGATTTTGGAGATATACCAGGACAATGCTTGTGCTACTGTTAGGACTAAAGGAAAGGAGCTTGACATTGAACATAAATGCTTCCCATACGTCTTACAGCAGCACTATAATGGGGATTGTGTGAAGTAACCCCATAGGGAGAGCCTCTTGAATCCAAGAATTTGGGACAAACTGCCCGCAATAATTCTTTCTAAAATTCATGTATTCATCCTATTGTGGTTGATGAAAGTAAATTGAAAGCTCAAAGAGGCTGCACCACAAGTATGATTCAGACTACTGTCTTATCAGGTAATGGAAACCCATCAGATTAAATGGTCTTTAACAAAGGCAAGAGGATCAAGCCCCTGACTGTCGAAGGATGTCCTAATTGATTTATTCCTCCAAGTGGGTTAGAGGCCTACTGTGCATTATTCTTAATAGAAAAGAGAACTAAAAGATTCTCCTCCTTACTGATCTCTTGAGCTCTGTTCAAAGAAACATCTAAACACATTCAGGGAATGCAACTTAGCCTCCTCCTGTGAAAAGGGTAAGGGTTAAACACTGGAAGGAAAATTACCTGACTGATGTTCTCAAAGATGGAAATGCTGGGAATGAAGGTAGGTGGATAGCTTAGTAACACTCTGTCCAGCAGAAGGTTAGTTTTGGGTTGGAGGCTTGAAACTCCCCAACTCTCCTAGTTGAAGTGGTGGTAGGAAGGTGACTTTCCAGGACAGGAACCCAAGATCCACTGGCTCTAGTAAGCCAAAGCTAGTATGCTTCCCAGAGAAAGTGAAGAATTGCAGACAAACCACCTGTTGTCCACACAAGATAGAAAAAAAAAATGTTGGTTCAGCCTGGCCTGAATAAGGGGATCCATTAAAGGGGTTGTCTCATCTCAAAGTTCCATAGGATGCATAAATGAAATAATGCTGCTTGCCACAACCTGTGTAATGTCACTCCTTGCTATCAGATAAAACAAACAGCAGGGGATAAAGAGTACACAGGTCGGTCACTTGGGGAACCAGAGAGAGCACAGAAGGTGATAAAATCATTTGTAGCTCCTTAACAAAAAAAAAAGATAAACAAAGCAAGGTATTTGGGAAAATGTTTTTATTTAGGGCATGTCCCCACGGCACGGGGTTTCGGACGGTTTTTCAGCCGGTTTGCGGTTTTTCAGACCGCCTGAAAAACCGGCCGAAAATGAGCACAATGGTGCTCTATGGAAAACGCGTGCAGCAGTCCCCACTGCACGGGTTTTCCATCGGGCGGTTTTGCCTCCCGCGGTCCGCTCAAAAAACATTGAGCAAGCACATCTTCCGTTCGGTTTTCGGACGGAATATGTGCTTCTCAATGTGAGGGGGGAGGGCTGTTCTCCGCTCATCACGGCCGTGGGGACGGGCGCAAAACAGGACAAATACCGACCGGCAAACCGGCCGGTATTTGTCCTATGCTGTGGGGATGCGCCCTTAGTGTTCCCTACATTTTGAAAGCTATTCTTTGTAGTGAGACAACCCCTTTAATTACTCTTATTAGAAGTTCCATCTGTTCTATTAGTACAAAAGGTTAAAAATATCCCACTACTGTGCTGCTGTAGGATGTAAGAAAAAAAATAGGATTACATATAGGATGTATGCACTCACCTACCCATGCAATGTCTCGGCTGTAAGACTAGTGCAGACTGCAGCCAGAACCCCAATAGCAACCCAAGGACAGCATTAAAAGTCATTTAAATCCATCAGAATTCATGAGGATCCAATTGAAAATGGATCAGTGGTAGCTGTCATAGCAGAGATCAAAATGTGTCTGTGCAAAAGCCAAGTCAGAGAATAATTAGCCAAAAATAAACGCTAAAACATAATCAGAAATGTCATTGACTTTTAATGAAAAATATTCCTGCGCTTGATTAAAGTCATGTCTATAATTTGCTTAATATTCCAAAATATACGTTTTGTTATCACAGAGTAATAGTTGATTGCCTCCAAAAGATAAAATTAGCAGTGATAGCACCATCTGATATCTGAGATTAAATAGATAGTAACCTGCTGAGTGTCAGCTGTTACATGTGACAGATTGGTGTTCCTGTCATCTGTACATCCCTTAGGTGTGATCTACATACAGTCTAGTGTTACTGCTTTACTATTGTAGGATATAAAATCCAGAGAGGAGAAATGTTCTATATAGACTGTACAGACAGTTATTTGTATTCATATATTAGAAGATCAAAGTTTTAACATCCAATAATACTATTTACTGCCAGATACATAATGGGTGCTCCAAATTCTATATGATGTTGGGAAAAGTATATCATATATAACTGACAGCAAAGTATCACTGATTTAGTCCCATTATGTAGTAACATTGAAAAATATGTCAGAGCTAAAACTCTTATTGGATAACTGACTCTAGAATTTTGAATGATCTTCATGGATATATTATATTATTATATTACCTGGACTGAAGGGGTCACGTGAGTAAATGAAAAAAAAAAAAATCATTAATATTGCTTTACCAAATCCTAATACTTTTATGGGGTATGGGGTATTGTGTGTTCTCACACTGTTGTGACACTCGTATGTGTAGTAAATTCTGAGATTTTAGATAGTTTTGTTAGTAAAAGTTCTGTTTTAGCTCTGGCATATTTCCCCCAAACAGTATACCATATGCACAATTGTTACTTAAAATGGGACAAAACAGTTCTGCATCTCAACAGGTATGAAAAGGCATTTTCTGTGGCTTTGACACAGCTAATATTTAGTATAGGCCTTCAGAATCTGACCTGGGGCTGTCCACCACACAGTGCTCCCACTGACCAGCTGACTGAAAGGTTTGCATTGTTTACCAAGCACAGTTCTGTACAGCATGTAGTGGCAGTGCCCGGTAATGCAACTTTTTGTGTTTGAATCCCATTACAGGGGTTGTCTCACTACGAAGATCATAGTTTAAAATGAGGGGACCAAAAATGTCAGCATGTACGTCCTTGGTTACCATTAGGAAAGTTCTACGGTTTAAGAGAGTGGACTGCTTTATTTGTGCTTAGCAACGGTGTTTGAGCCCAGGTCGGGTTACGCCCCGCTAAAGTATTACTGGCTGTCGGCCGAGTGTCCTGTACCGCCCAGGTCGTGGACGAGAACGTGCAGGCAAAGGAGATGACGTGAACAGATCGCAGATGGAAACGCACAGGGAGATGAGGTCGCAGATGAGCGAGAGAGAGATTTACCAGTTTAAAGGCATTTTGCCACGATGTAATGTTGACGTGGGAACGTCCAAAATGGGTATTTAATCACTTTTCTAAATATATGTGATTACAAAAAGTGAAGCCTCTGAGAGCTACAGCATTGCTCAATCCCCCTTAGTTACCTCAAAGCTTCCACTAGACACGACCCAGGAGCTGACAGGCCGCGCTTGCGTGAAACACTTCTTATCTGATGACAGTCAAAATGAATGAGCTTTTAAGGCACCAGGTAGAAAGTGCAGACTATGAGGCTGTGTCTTGCTGTATTGAGAATCCACTGTTGTACTGTTTATTATTTCACTTAAGTTTTGAGACGCTCCCTTCTTCCTCACTCCTTACTCACCCCTCCCTCTCAGCCCTGCAGCCTTCATGACTTCATGACAAGTTTTACCAAAGCAGATACAGTATGTCAGGAGATGCCACAGATCCTCTTTAAGATGTTAAAGGGGTTGTCTCACTACAAGGATTGCTTTTTAAAGATCTTGTAAAAACAAGTCACTTTGCAATATGTGTCCATTAACAGTCACCTACCTATTCTGAGATAGCTACTCTTTTATGGGCTGCATCAGCTCCTCAGGTCGCTATAGCTACAGACCTGTTCAGTCTCTCATGATAGGCTGTCAGCACTGGTTGCTATAGCTACAGACCTGGGTTCTACTGCAGCCTAGTAGAAGCCAGTAGACACGCCCTTGAATTCAAAATGAAACCAAGAAAACAGGACGAATCAATGTAGTGAGACAACCTCTTTAGGTTAAATGCACCCCCAACCAACCTCCTTGCAGTATCTATGAGGATACTGTAGCGCACACTGTTTGCATAGAGTATGGTATTTTACTGAGCTATTTGACCAGCCAGAAGCACTCAGACTCAATCAAGCACTTCGGCTAGAACCACACAGCAAAGTGAAATTGCTGTCCAAACTCCCACGGCATTTTCACTTGGCTGGACGCGCGGCGCACCGGTGGGGGTTTTCCTTTAGCGTTTTTTGTGCAAAAAACTGCAGTCTGATTTCGGGTTCCCGACTGCCCATTACATTAGGGCTGCAGGAATCCGACATTGGTCCTGCGTAATATAGAACATGTTGAAGTGTATGCAGAGCAGGGTACACTGTAAAGGGTGCCATCGGGACACCACTGGTAGTACTCTTGTCAGGGGTCCTGATCAAATTTATAACAAAAGGGGGTCCTCTGAGATGGTGCAAAATAGGAGCTGGTAAAGGGCAGGTGGTCCAGATGGTTTAGCTGCAATGGGCCCTGAAATTACTTATGGCAGCCGTGTGAGCACCCACCGCTTAATGCAAGCTTATGTAGTGGGACAGCGTAACATTTATACTGTTTACTGAACAAAAACTAATGCTGACAACAAATAATTTAAAGAGAAAAAAAGACAAGGATTTTTCAAAAGGACATGTAGTGATTTGGAAATCCAAAGAAAGTAATGTATCAACACACAAAAGTATATATGTCAAAATTGTAATAATTACAAGTTTATTGCTTACTTATTTAATATATAACGACTAAAATCATGTGAAAAATGAGACAGTCGATGGGATGTGTTCTTTGGGTATTCACTTTATACTCTATGTAATAGATGTCATTATTTCTGTATCATTTTCATGTTATATATCTAACTAACAAGAAATAGGAATTCACCCTCAAAGTGACTGCCAGGTTAATGTATGGGTATAAAAACAGATGTACAGTAACAGTTGGCTATGAGCCACTGGGCAGAAGTCTGTCAAATCATTGTCATGTCATGTGGCTTTTGCCCATTTTAAGGCGTGTAAGTATTGGTCTGTCTGTGTTAACAAATTTATGCCATTTGCTTTATTTAGAGGCAGAGACATCGTTGCTGCATAGTCATAAGTGAGATGTAATTTAATAGGGAATATGTAACAATAAAAATGCAGTTTAGTCTGCCAGCATCAAGAAGAGGTGGGCATATTGATATGTATTATTGTGGGAAAACATTTAGCTCAACTTGTAATTTACCTATTGAAATCCATGCTTTTTCCCTGCTTAGAAGTAAAGTGGGCGAGCTCATTCAATGATTGACAGACTTTCCTTTATGAGTGTGCACCCAGAGATAGCGGTCAATCACTGATTAGGACTGCCCAGTGGACTCCTAAGTATAGACTAGGTGTCATGGGGTCCGGCACGGGTGCAAAAACAAGTCACTTTGCAATATATGTCCATTAACAGTGTCCTACCTATTCCTAGATATCCCCTCTTGTATGGGCTGCATTAGCTCCTCAGGTTGCTATAGCTACAGACCTGTTTGATCCCTCCTGATAGGCTGTCAGCACTAGTTGTTGTAGCTACAGACCTGGCTTCTACTGCAGCCTAGTAGAAGACAGTAAACACTGTTATCCTCTCTTGTATGGGCTGCATCAACTCCTGTGGTCGCTATAGCTACAGACCTGTTCAATCTCTAATGATAGGCTGCCAGTGCTGGTCGCTATAGCTACAGACCTGTCTTCTACTGCAACCTAGCAGAAGACAGTGAAGTCGCCTCTGAATTCAAAGTGAAACTAAGAAAACAGAACAGAGGTAAGATGAATCAATGTAGTGAGACAACCCTTTAACACTTAGGGGGACATGTATGAAAACTGTCCAGGTCTAAGACTTTCTTTGTTGCTCTTAGCCATTTCCCCCAGAAAAAATAGGTTTTATATGGAGGATGCTGGGAGTGGAATGTGGGGGCGATCAGCTGGCAGTCACATTTTTGAAGGGTTGTCTCTGAAAAGATAACCACTTTATTGGCTTAGGTAAGGCCCTTTAGTTCTACCAAAGGTCCAAATTCTAGTGTTAAATCATCCCTGGAAGAAGGCAGTTTGTTAAAGCACATTAGGCTTTAAAGGTGGCCTGTCAGATGGTTTATGCTGCCCTATTTGAGATCAGGGTGTGATAGAGGGAGAGAAGCTGAGCGGTGTCATTATTTGGAGCAGGATTTCTAAGTAAAGAGCAGAGAAAACACTGACTGGACTCCTTAACAGACAATAGGAGTCCTGCTTATCCCACCCACATACAGCTTTCCCTGTATCGGTGTGAATACAGAGCTAGATGTCAGTCACTGTATGTGGGCAAGGTCAGCAGTTCTTTCAGTTTCACTTTCCCAGATTTTCTCTGCTTTTTACTCTGCAATCATGCTCCAAATCATACAACCTGAACTACCACAGAGCTCAGCTTCTCTCCTGTATCATATAACCCTATATATCACAGCTTCTCTCTTCTATCATATAGCCCTATATATTATAGAGCTCAGCTTCTCTCCTCTATCATATAACCCTATGTATCACAGAGCTCAGCTTCTCTACTCTATTATATAACCCTATGTATCACAGAGCTCAGTTTCTCTACTCTATTATATAACCCTATATACCACAGAGCTCAGCTTCTCTCCTCTATCATATAACCCTATATATCACAGAGCTCAGCTTCTCTCCCTTTATCAATAACCCTATGTATCACAGAGCTCAGCTTCTCTCCTGTATCATATAGCCCTATATATTATAGTGCTCAGCTTCTCTCCTCTATTATATAACCCGATGTATCACAGAGCTCAGCTTCTCTCCTCTATTATATAACCCTATATATCACAGAGCCCAGCTTCTCTCCCCCATATTATATAAACATATGTATCACATAGCTCAGAATCTCTCCTCTATTATATAACCCTATGTATAACAGAGCTCAGCTTCTCTCCTCTATCATATAACCCTATATATCACAGAGCTCAGTTTCTCTACTCTATTATATAACCCTTTTTATCACAGATCTCGGCTTCTCTACTCTATTATATAACCCTATTTATCACAGAGCTCAGCTTCTCTCCTCTATAATATAACCCTATATATCACAGAGCTCTTCTCCTCTACCTCTATCATATAACCCTATATATCACAGAACTCAGCTTCTCTCCCTCTATCATATAACCCTATGTATCACAGAGCTCAGTTTCTCTCCTCTATCATACAACCCTATATATCACAGAGCTCAGCTCCTATCCCTCTATCATCTAACCCTATATATCACAGAGCTCAGCTCCTCTATCATATAACCCTATATATCACAGTTCAGCTTCTCTCGCTCTATCATATAACCCTATATATCACAGAGCTCAGCTCCTCTCCCTCTATCATATAGCCCTATATATCACAGTGCTTAGCTTCTCTCCCTCTATCATATAACCCTATATATCACAGTGCTCAGCTTCTCTCCCTCTATCATATAACCCTATATATCACAGAGCTCAGCTCCTCTTCTCTATCATATAACCCTATATATCATAGAGCTCTGCTTCTCTCCTCTATCATATAATCCTATATATCACAGAGCTCAACTTCTCTATCATATAACCCTATATATCACAGAGCTCAACTTCTCTCCTCTATCATATAACCCTAAATATTACAGAGCTCAGCTCCTCTCCTCTATCATATAACCCTATACATCACAGAGCTCAGCTCCTCTCCTCTATCATATAACCCTATATATCACAGAGCTCAGATTCTCTTCCTTCATCATATAACCGTATATATATCACAGAGCTCAGCTTCTCTCTCTCTGTCATATAACCCTATATATCACAGAGCTCAGCTCCTCTCCTCTATCATATAACCCTATATATCACAGAGCTCAGCTTCTCTCCTCTATCATATAACCCTATATATCACAGAGCTCAGCTTCTCTCTCTATCATATAATCCTATATATCACAGAGCTCAGCTTCTCTCCTTTATCATATAACCCTATATATCGGAGAGCTCCGCTTCTCTCCTCTATCATATATACCTATATCTCTCAGAGCTCAGCTTCTCTCCCTCTGTTATATAACCCTATATATCACAGAGCTCAGCTCCTCTCCTCTATCATATATATCTAAATCTCTCAGAGCTCAGCTTCTCTCCCTCTATCATATATACCTATATCTCTCAGATCTCAGCTCCTATCCCTCTGTTATATAATCCTATATATCACATAGCTCAGCTTCTCTCCTCTATCATATAAACCTATATATCACAGAGCTCAGCTTCTCCCCTTCTATCATATAACCCTATATATCACAGAGCTCAGCTCCTTTCCTCTATCATATAATCCTATATATCACAGAGCTCAGCTCCTCTCCTCTATCATATAACCCTATATATCACAAAGCTCAGCTCCTCTCCCTCTATCATATAACCCTATATATCACAGAGCTCAGCTCTCTTCCTCTCTCACATCCTGATCTCAGAGCAGCATACACCACTTGACATGTTCCCTTTAAAGATGTCAATAAGGTCTTCTTACTCATGGTTTTGACATTCAGTCTTCAATTAGTTTGTATCAGTGCCATGTTCTGCCGTCCACCTATCTGTGACCATCAAGTGTAGTCAACAAGTTGTTTTCTTGTTTTGTGAATGTTCGGTTTATACAAGGACAGACAAGCAAGGATTGATTTGTTTCTCGACGGGCATTACACAAATGCTGCCTGGTAGCCATGATCTAATCTTCTCCGGGGAAATAGTCCTGTTTTTTCTCTCGAGTATTGACAAAGAAAAAAATAGCTCACTTTAAGTGAACTCAGATCCTGAATCTTAAGGGAGAGAGAAGCTGCCATGACTGTCTGAGCAGCGGTAGATGGAGCGGCTCATTTCCATGTCCTGGGTAGAGCGCTCTTTCATGAATGTTGCATGTTGCTTAATTAAAGAAGTGAAATGTCATTTATGTCACATTACTACAGAAATTCTTTTGCAGTCAAAAATTTCCTCTACCACGTCTGTCACAGTGACAGAGCTTATGAACTGCAACATAAGTTAATCACGATGAGAGGCGGTTAGCGCAGATACTTGAGATTTCATACAGTGAGATAAAGCCACAGCTGGCTGGCTCTGTTCTCTGGAAATGACTTTACCTGTGAGATTACTGATTTTCTAGGAGAGATTGATTTATTCATGGTTTTTGGTTTCCTAGTGGGATTTTTTCATTGTGCTCAGGTGCTTGGGGTGTATTTAAATATAACTTTTCAACATGCAGAGTTCACTTGTTCTGTTTGTTTTGCATTCGCACATGATATTCCTGCCCATATATACTCCGTTAAGCTTATAAGTAATATTACCTGCTACTCACCTGGGAGGTAGTCTTGTCAGATGTGCCTATTCAATGTGTTCACTAACTCTTACCAACTCAGAACCATTCCATCTTTGAGGGCAAGTATTAAAGGTATGTGTCCACCTTCCCATTTAGTAAAGGTTAAGAAAATGAGTTTTCTTGGCCAGTCAATGGGAATAATATACAGGCAGTCCCCGACTTACAACGTCCCGACTTATATCTGTCCCGTAGTTACAAACTGGACTTATGGGGCATGCTGGCACTTATAGTTCCATGTTACACAGCAGATAGTAGATGTGGAACTAAAAGTTCCAGCATGCCACAGCATCACATAAGGTGAAATCTTCTAAACAGGGGCAAAACAATTGTAAAAAACCTACAATCCCTATCCCGTTCGTAACCCAGGGACTGCCTGTATAATGTGCTTCAGAACAAATCTGGTGGTATTTATCACTCAATCACATCAGACCTATTCTCATTTTACACTGAATAACCAGTTTATTATGGTCATTTGTATACATTATATTTGCAGGGTGTTTTTTTTCTGTTTAATGCACGCAAAATATTTTTTTAATGTATTAGTTATTTTTAATGTATTATTTCTTTCTTTGTTTTTATTTTTACACTTTTGTTGTTATTAAATTTTGCTTTAGATCCCATTAAGGGATAACTATTTTTAAGCCTTAGGATATGTTCACACGGCTTAAATTGCCGTGTATTTCAGCGCGCATTTCGCCACGTATTGAGCTTTATACTCTGCGAAATTCGCGGCGCAATTATTTTAATTCATAGCAAACTCCAAAAAACACCACCACCTCAGAATATATGTAAATAAAATATAAACATTTTATTGAATCAATTAAAATATACTAAAAGATCCCTACCTACACAATAAATAAAGCACCTAATCCATGATCACAACATACAAAAACAACATAATATACCAATCAATATAAATAATGCATAAACAGGTATAATAATACAGGAACGCATATAGAATAATCAAATGAACATTACATATATAATAACGTAAACATAATAGAAATACTGAACCTGTAAAAGACCAATGGACAGGGCTCAACCCCGACGTACGTTTTGCTATTATACCTGTTTATGCATTATTTATATTGATTGGTATATTATGTTGTTTTTGTATGTTGTGATCATGGATTAGGTGCTTTATCTTTTGGGTAGGTAGGGATCTTTTAGTATATTTTAATTGATTCAATAAAATGTATATATTTTATTTACATATATTCTGAGGTGGTGGTGTTTTTTGGAGTTTGTTAGTCTGTTGGTACCACAACCACCAATAATATTGCTGGTTAGTGCCCAATCTTTGGATAGGTATGGTAATACATAGGTCTCATAGAGCTATGGATTTCGCTTCATCTCCCCGAGAATTGACATGTCAATTGTTAGCGATTACGCGCCGCTAACAATGCATGTCTATGGGGCCGCCCCCACCCCCCCCACCCCCGAGCTTTGGAATTACACGCTGATCAGCGCGTGGTTCCAAAACATCCAGCATATTGCGGCGCGCACTATACGCGCCGCAATAAGCCTTGTGAACATAGCCTTATTTTACAGTCTATTAGCATATTCCTGTATGATAAGACATTATACACTGTGTCAGTATGATGCAGGCTGCTGTTAGGGCAACCCACAGTGTGCCCTAACAGCAGCCTTACTACAGGTCTCACTGACTTGGTATAAACTTAGGGACAGATTTATTAAGATTGGCTAGAAGAAAAACTCTTTTTTGCCCATAGCAACGAGTCATTGCTCAGCTTTTTATTGTTCAAGAACAGTATAAGACAATTGAAAGCTGCGCTGCAATTGGTTGAACAAAAACCGTTCTTTCCAAGTTAAATAAATCTACCCCATACAGTTCACCCTACTCACATCTTTCCCTCCTACTGGGGGCTGTTGATTGGGCTCTAATGAACCCAGTAGATTAACTATTTGTTAAACTACTAAATTACTAAATTGCACTCTGGGCGAAGTGAAGAAAATTGTCCTACTACCCCCTTAACATGCTGCGACCAGTCTAAGGCACAACCCCTTAGACTGGCAGACCTTTCCCTATACAATAAGGCCTCGTTCACATGGCTTATTTGGGCACGGATTGGCGCCGTACTCCGCGCCGGATTTGCGCTGCAATACGGCGCCAATCCGTCCCTGTCATTACGGTAATCCACTGCTCTCATAGAGAACAGTGGATTCCGTCGCTCCTCCCCGCTCGGCGAATCCGCCGCGGGGGGAGAAAGTGACATGCACATTATTTACGGCGCGGAATCTAATGAAACAGCAGGACGGAAACACCTTAAGATATGTTCACATGGCTTATTTAGCTGCGAATTTTGGCGCGCATTATACACGGGAAATGCGCGCTGTGTATAATAGAGAGCTATGGATTACGCATCGTCCCCTCGCGCGTACAGTACGATTGTATGCGCGGGGGGAGAATTGACATGTGAATTGTTAGCGCCGATTAGGCACCGCTGACAATGCATGTCGCCGTGTGAACATACCCTTAGGCCTCATGTATGAAAACGGTCTATGTGTAAGACTTTGTTGCCCATAGCAACCAATCAGAGCTCCCCTGTCATGTCATATAGTGCATGGAAAAATGACAGGGGAGCTCTAATTGAAAGAAAGTCTTACACCCAGACTGTTTTCATACATGTCCCCCTTAGGGGCCGTTCACACGGCATAGGACAAATACCGGCTGGTTTGCCGGCCGTTATTTGTCCTGTTTTGCGCCCGTCCCCACGGCCGCGGGGGACGGTTTCTCCGCGATGAGCGAGAACAGCCCACCCCCCTCCCATTGAGAGCCACATCTGACGTCGGGAAACCGGACGGAGGATAGTGCATGTTCAATGTTTTGTCGCCGTTTTGCCGGCGACAAAACCGCCGGGCGGAAAACCCGTGCAGTGGGGACTGCTGCACGGGTTTTCCATAGAGCACCATTGTGCTCATTTTCGGCCGGTTTTTCAGGCGGTCTAAAAACCGCAAACCGGCTGAAAAACCGGCCGAAAACCCGTTCCGTGGGGACATGCCCTTAGGGTTCTTGGCTCCGAATCCACTAAGTCACCATTGAGACCCCAATACACAACTTGAGCTGTGGAAGGAGGGTGGTGATGTGTAAAGCAAGACTAAACTGTTTAACGGGGCCCAGTGCTTTAGTGCTGCAGCCTCTTCTCTTTTACATGCATTCATACTAGCACACATTGTACTGCAGCAGGGTCCCTTTCACTTGAAGGGGTACAGCTGCAATACATTGGATAGATGATCAAGTGCCACAATCTTTTCAAACACAGTGGTACCTAGTGTCTGACCCCCTCCTATCTGATACCAACCGCTTATCTTGAAGATAGGCTATCAATTTTGAAAGTCTAGATAACCCTTTTAATACCTAGAAAGAATTGCATACAATTATTCAGAGCAACATCTGTGCTGGAATCACTTATTATATTGCACATTGTATTACTAGGTTTCTTACATTTACTTTGCAATTCACACAGATGTATTATATTAGTGGTGAAATAACCTGCCTTTCTAGCTACATTTACACAACAGCAGGTATAGCGGTTTTTCTGTGTTCTCCTGGTAGCGCCTCATTTCCTTGATTACATAAGCGCCCAGGCGCATACTGGTTGGGTTACCACCTTTTGCACAGTAGCAGTATCTTGATGTAACAGACAGCACGTAATGCAGAAATCCGTCGTCTGTAGAAAATCTCTCTGTTTTTCTGTCAAAACTAATAAAGAACTAAAGTGAAGTAGACGTAGTGACACGTGCAGGAGCTGCATCTTCAGAGCGAAGGATAAATTCGCATCCTGTCTTGTGAGATCAGGGAAGTCTTTCCTGATCTCACAGGATAGCATCAGATTTCATCCTTATCATCCTTAATGCACAGAGCCTTTATATGGTCACACGAGCCCTGGCTGTTTTAAAGATGGAGACCCTATTTTTAACCTAATCCATCTGTACTTCTTTTTTTTTTTTTCTATGTGCACAAATAAAAGACTGCTTACTACAGAATAGTATGAGAATGGATGAGTAAGGTTGGACATTCTGCACATTTATGCGTGAAATCCAACGGAAATGCTGGTAAAAAAATAAAGCAACATATTTTCTGTAGGGTTGGTGTTGCTGACAGTTAAGTTTTTGTTGTTTGTATTTTTGTTTGTTTTGCTTCTTTTTTGGCAATTATTCAATAAAAACATAAAAAAAATAAACGTGGAATATTGATTCTGGATTTCATAAAAGATTTTAAGAAGCTGTACAAATTTGTCTTACTGGAGCATACTTATAGACATGTTCCACTTTTAGATATGTTACTGGAATTTTCATTAATGGTAATCCCATTATCATGATTTCTCTAATCTGTCATGTGAGAACACTGAGTGGATATTTCTTTGAACTATATGCAATTTATTGTAACAATATAATAGCACCACGGCTATGACATAAGAACAAAGAAAGTTACTTGCGCTTAATAGTAGAACACACGGTGATCCGACAGTCCATAAGAATGGTAGGTGAAAGTCACTCTTGCAACCGCATAGTGTAGCGTCTCCTCTCGTTTCCTGGAGAGCGCAGTGGAGCGTCCAGCTGGACAGGCGGGCAGTAAGCGCAGGCGCGCGACGTCTCGAGAGGCTCCTCCTCTCTTTCTCAAGTGACTTCTACTATTAAGCACGAGTAACTTTCTTTGTTCTTATGTCATAGCCGTGGTGCTATTATATTGTTACAATAAATTGCATATAGTTCAAAGAAATATCCACTCAGTGTTCTCACATGGCATAATATGGAAGGAGCTGCAGATCTCCTTACTGAGTGATTGGTGAAACCGACTACAGTGGTATAGCTACCAGTACACATTATTCATCTAATATGTCCCCTTATATCATTTTTTTGTAAAATGCTTTCAATCTTTCAAAATGCCTTCCTGAGAAGAAACTCACTCCATGTCACCCTTTGCGGTTGGTACTGGAGCAAGGAAGATGTGCACGCCAGTCTCGCCCCTGTCCTCGCTATCATTGTGTCTGCCACCGGATAATCTGATTGCGTGCAGGCTACATAGATCTGTCCGGCTTTGCCACGTAGCTTTGGCATAAGAAGGCTTTTGGTACTTCACAGCTTATCAGCAGCACAACTAGGGGCGACATGTATGACACGGGATTTACGCTGTTTTCTGGGGGTACCTGCCCCTACGACTCGAATCCCCTGTCGGACGCAGGGATGTGATGTTAGGCGCAGCGTTCGCCACTTTCAGATGCGCCTCACATGAAGGGGCTTGCAATGTGCGCAGTGTGGGCGTTCCGGGGCGGGACGCGATGCGCTAGAAAACTCCGAGGAATGTACGATCGCGGCTCAGCAAAGTGCGGCGCATTGCAGCGCTCGCCAGCTCCGACAGGCAGACCTGGTTGATTCTGGTCTAAATGATCCGGCGGAGCCGAAGTGAAGCGAGAACGGAACATGAGAGGAAACATAGAAGAAAATCGCAACAGAAATCTCGGCGCTCAGCTCCGTGCGGCATGGAGTATGATTCCAAAAAAATCGCCTTTATAAAGGCGTAAAACATTCTCAGAAAAAGAGCTCCAACCTTCAAAAAAAAAAGAAGAAAAGAAAAAAATCACTTTCCAAAAATCTAGAACGGCGCAACATCAGGAATTAGGATCTTGAAAATTGCCGGGAAATACAGTAATTCTAATTCTGAAAGCGCTTCTCATTGGTCGGCAGAAACCAGCCAATCAGAATAGGAGCGACAGTGACCCATTATAACCTATGGAGGGAAGTATAGACCAATCAAAAAATCAAAAGGCGGGACAGTTCAAAATACAGTAAAATTGCAGAAAAGAGCTATGATGGGTGGAGCTAGCGGGGCCTTGGCAATCCTGGCCAATCAGAATAGGAGCGACAGGGACCCATTATAACCTATGGAGAAGTATTGACCAATCAAAATCAAAGGCGGGACAGTTCAAAATACAGTAAAAAGGCAGAAAATAGCTAATTGTTTGAGCTAGCGGGGGCTTGGCAATCCTGGCCAATCAGAATAGGAGCAACAGGGACCCATTATAACCTATGGAGAAATATTGAACAATCAAATTCAAAGGTGGGACAGTTCAAAATACAGTAAAAATGTAGAAAAGAGCTGATTGGTTGAACTAGCGGGGGCTTGGCTATCTCGGCCAATCAGAGCGTGAGCTACTTTGTCCCATTGTAGTCTATGGCCAGATCGGGGCAAAGAAATATCGGCTCTCAGCGCCGTGCGGCATGGAGTATGATTAAAAAATAATTTTTATTAAGTGTAAAATATGATCTGAAAAAGAGCTGAAACCTTCTATAAACATAAAACAATCAAATCCCTAACAACGCGTTTGTCGCTGAGACTGACGCTACATCAGGAATTGGGATATACTGTAGAGAATCGCCGGGAAATACAGTAATTCAAATTGTTTAAGCTCTTCTCATTGGTCGGCATAAACCAGCCAATCAGAATAGGAGCGACAGTGGCCCATTATAAGCTATGGAGAAGTATGGACCAATCAGAATAGGAGCGACAATGTCCCATTAGAACCTATGGAGGAGTATGGACCAATCAAATTCAAAGGCGGGACAGTTCAAAATACAGTAAAAAAGGCAGAAAAGAGCTGATTGGTTGAGCCCAAGCGGCAGATATGAATCCACCAATCATATGTAGTGCGTCTATTACGAATGGAGAAAGAAGGGCGCGATAGAAGGGCGCCCTAAAAGTTATTACTGTCTATGGGAAATATCCTAGTACTGTGATTGGTTGGGGAGAAGAGGGGCTCGTCCAGCTTAGCCAATCAGCGGCTGAGCTACCTTCTCATAGAGTTCCATGGGGGAAAAGAAATGCAGAGCGAGCTCTGTTTGTGATTGGCTAATTTAAAAGAGGCCTGGTTATTTGGACCAATGGGAGAGCGAGCGACTCTCTTATGGGTTTTCTAATGCACTCTATAATAAAGCTGTACATGGCCGAAATCAAAGTATAATACTCCCGAAGTTGTGCCGATCTGTATATAAAATGAACAATAATATGGGGGTAAGGAAAATAAATATAAATTCATTTTTATTTCTTTATTTTCATTAGCCAAAAATCAATAGTATGGGTGTAATGAAAATGGTCTGCCGACCAATGAGAAGCGCTTACAGAATTTGAATTACTGTATTTCCTGGCAATTTCCAATATCCAAATTCCTGACGTAGCGCCGGTCTTGATTTTTTGAAAGTGATTTTATTTATGTATTTTTTTAGAAGGTTTGAGCTCTTTTTCAGAGAATGTTTTACACCTAATGAAGGCGATTCATACTCCCCTCGGACATCTTTAATGATTTCTCGCTGTTTTCCAGCCTGTCTTGAATCGGAAAACATGTTCGGTGCAGTCCCGCACTGCGCCTAAGTCCCGCACTGCGCCCCACACAGTGGCGAGGCGCAGGGAACTTTTCACCGCATGTATGAGCGCACCTCCTCGGACGGCGAATATTAGGCGCAGCCCCGCACTGTGCCCAAGTCCCCACACTGCGCCTCACACAGTGAAGAGGCGCGGTGGACTTTACACCGCATGCATGAGCACACCCCGGCGCCGACATAAATCAGGCGCAAATTTCGCCGGTAAACTGGTGAAAACATGCGCCCCGACGTGGCGAGATTCATACATGTTGCCCCTAGTATCTAAGTTCCAGAGTACTAGAGCTGTATAGCCATAAAGGCCAGCGTTGGATTTAAATTTTTAAAACAGGGTCCCCCCCCTTCCTGTCAACGTGGGCCCCATTGCACAGTGGGGGAAAAAAACAGCCTAATTTTTACGACAAGCACACGCAGGGGGGAAAAAAGGGGGGTGGGGCACAGGAAGGGTGGACCCTCACTATAATAACCCCAGCCCAAAACAGGGGACCTTTTCCCTGTATAAAAACAGTTTTCCTGATTCAACGAGGTGAATTCCATATCTGCATCCAGAAAGAAACTGGGCCCCCTCTTTACTTTCTGAATTTTCAATTTTTTCATTTTTGTCCCTTTTCTCAACCATCAGTGATTAATACTTGATAAAAAAAATTAGAAAAACTATTTTTTCATTGCAAATTTTCTAGCAAACGGGAAAAGAAAGACTTCACATCCCAGTCTAAATAGAACATGAGTTTCTTTATTTTTCCCTAAATTAAAGTACAGATTGTTCCATGTTTTTGTGAACTGATGTAGAAGAAGTATGATAAGATTTCATAATTTTTGACTTGGCCTTGATTCACACGTAACTGCAGCAGAATTACAGGCTGAGAGTACGCCAGTCATTACGGTAATCCACAGTTTCATAGAGAACGTATGGGATTACGTCTCTCTCCCTCTCAATGCGAATTTCCGCTCGGGAGGGGGGGGTGGTGAATGACATGTCATTTTCCAGCGGTGTATACGCGCCGCTAGTAATGATAATCTATGGACCGGCGAGGTGCCGGCCCCCGCCCCCGTCAACGGGGCGTAATTACGCCCCGCAATTAAGCCGTGTGAACATGGCCTTAGAGCAGCAGGGTGCAAAACATTTTCTGGTTCAAGGGCCACATTGTTATATTGTACCTCTCCCAGAGGCAACAGTAAATCTGTTGGGTATTCCCTATCTGAGACCTTTATGATGCTTTAATTTTAAATATCTAAAATGGTTGAGAGGTCCTGGGTTCACTTTAGAGACTGCCAGAGATCGATGCTCCAGGAAGAGGATATGAGGCTCCTATTTTCATTGTAGTTTTTGGGGGTTACAGAAGTGATTGTTATCATATATACAGTTGTGCTCAAAAGTTTACATACTTTGCTTTCTTGGCCTTTTTTCAGAGACTATGAATGATAATACAAATAAAAAACTTCCATTCATGGTTAGTGGTTGGGTGAGGCCATTTATTGTCAAACTACTGTGTTTTCTCTTTTTAAATCATAATGACCCTGATCAAACGTTCACATACCCTGGTGATTTTGGCCTGATATGTATAAGTTGACACAAATGGGTTTGAATAGCTACTAAAGATAACATCCTCACCTGTGACCTGTTTACTAGTAATCAGTGTGTGTGCATAAAAGCTGAGTGAGTTTCTAGGGATCCATACAGACTCTTGCATCTTTCATCCAGCAAGTGACGTTCCTGGATTGTGAATCATGGGGAAAGCAAAAGAATTGTCCACGGATCTATGGGAAAAGGTTGAACTGTATAAAACAGGAAAGGGATACAAAAAAAATACCCAAAGGAACTGGAAATTGCCCATTTCCACCCGGGAATTAAACTATGTTTTAACAAAGGGGAAAATCAAGGCTCTGAAAAAAACAAAACCACGGGGGGGTAGCCCAAAACAAAAATTTTTGGCCAAAACCCTCCCGGGAAAAATTATTTGAGATGCAAAGAAAAACCACAAAAAACATCAGCTGAAATACAGGACTCTCTGAGAACTAGCAGTGTGGTGGTTTCAGGATGCACAATAAGGAAGCGCTTGATAGAATCACCAGAAGAAAGCCTTTAAACCGCAAAAAATTGGCCAAAAAGGCACAGGGGACAACCCCTCGAAATTTCCCTGGAACAAGTTTAATTTGGAGGGGATGAGCCCAAAAATCAAATTTTTTGGCCCAATAAAGTTAATTTGGAGAAGTGTCAGCAAGGCCTTGTGAATGAAAGCTTGTCAAAAGATAAATTTTCCCTTTTCCCAAAAGGGGGTTTTTTACCCGTTAAAAAAGATCATGACTCAGATTATGGGGACAGAAAAATTAAGAAATTTTGTAATTGGGTTGCTTTATCCTTTTAAACTTGGTTTACAGAAATCCCCCTTTTTCTGTAAATTGTTTTCTTTTTTCTGCGTTCGGGTCGGAAAAGCCCCTGCCTGTGTTTGGCTGGCTGACTTTTCATTCACCCCTTTTGGGATACCCCCTAGACAAAAAAACGGCCCGGGCCAAACCCCCCCTGCACTGTAAATTGGCTGCCTGCACACTCTTGGTTTACCCCCCTCTGACTTTTTAAAATGGGTTATTTAAAAACCAAGGTCTGCTGGCTCTATATTTATCCCCACTCTGGGGAAAAGGGTTTTCGGGAAATTTTAGGGCTTTTAAAAAGGGTTTTTTGCCAAGGGTTGATTCACCCCTACAGGCCCATTCTTAAAGGGCTGCTATTTGGGAAAAAAGGGGGGCTTTTTCTGTTCCCTCAATCGAAGGGAAAAGCCCCGCCTCCTTTTGATGTCACCCTTTTGTAGTGTAAAACAAAAGGGAAATTCCCAACACTGTGCCCTTTTAAAAACCTGCTTTGTGTGTTCCCAGGGCTTCGGTGATCAGCCTGCAAGACAGAGGTTGGGATTTTTAAACCCCCATGGGTAGTTTTTTTTTTTTTTTTTAAAATTTGGTACACATAGGGTAAATATATGAAAAAATATGTGTAGACATCTTTTAATTTTTTATTTATTTTTTACACACAAAAGTTTCCCCTAATAGGGCCCCATCCTCGCAGTAGTCACACCAAGCCTTTCAACATTTAAAAATAAAAATTTCATATACTCGGGGGATGAAATGTAAAGGGGGGAGCATGAAAGGTGTGTAATATAAATTAAATAGAGATTGACATATATTTTTTGGGGGTCTCCCAAATTTATGTGTAGAATTTGGGGGGGGGGGGGGGATACTCTGTGGGGGACTAGAACCCCAAACCCCTTCCTTGGAACCCCAACACTCTACCACGCACTACCAGGCCCAAAGTTTTTTTCGGTTGAGCAGGGTCTGCTCTAAAAGGTGAGGGGCTTCTCTCCCCATTGTTTTAAATCATTTTCACTGGCGGCAAAAGTTTTTTTTACTTGAAGCTGACTTTGGTCCTTTTTGTTGGTAAAGTTTCCCCCTTTGTTTTCAGTACAAATTTGGGTGAACCCACTAGAAGTAAAAAGCTGCTGGCTTTCAGGGGTCATTTGGTGTAAAGCTATAACAGTTTCCTTGTTTGGAGCCTCAAGGCGCAGACTTAAGCAGGCAGGAGGCTAAAAGGCGTTAAAACAGAAAACCCTTCTGTTCCCCCTGCTTCAAACAAAATGATGATGTCACGGGTTTCTTCAGTGAGTGGGAGACACCCTTCCTGGAGGGGGCCCGCCGCTAAAAGAGAGCCCACGCCCCGGATTTCAAACTCAATCTGAAAAAAAAATTACTGAACACCCGAACAGCTAAAACCCGAAAAACCCCCTTTTAAAAGGGGGTGTTATAATTTATTAAATGGCCTTCAGAATAAGGGGACAGTGAAAACAAGCAATTTTTGCAATTGGATGTCATTAGCAAAGCTCCCTTTTTTCTCACATTTGTCCCTTATCTTGTTTTTTTTTTTATTTACACTGATTTTCCAGTGCGGGTCGAATCCCCCCTGATCCCCCTCCTTGAAATTTTCACAGCTGAGAGTTTCTTTTACATTCTGTACCCCCCTGGGGTTGATTCACGGGGGGTTTTTGTCTCTGACTCAGGGGTTGGGGCCGTAGCTTTTTCATTTTAAAACAGTCAGAAAAAACCCGGAAATTACACTAAAAGGCTTACACAATCGGGAAAAATAGCAAAAATTGTACCCGACCCCTGCCTAAACTCAGAGTTAGGGGCCGTAGCTTTTTCTGTTTTCCACACCTAGCAGAAACAGACTGCACAGATTGTACAATAAAAAAAAACATGCCAGTTTTATCCCTGTGCCTAATCCCCTGTTAGACGCAGTTTCTGGGGCGGTTCTTAGAAAGCGAAAATACATTTCCACTGTGAGGACATGCTCGTCTAGATTGAATGCAGCCTGTGGTATGTATACAGCTTTAATAAAAAAAAGATGCAAGAGAGGGGACCAGTTATGTGGACTTCAGCCGAAGAAAGGAAGCGTTAAAAAAACCCCTTTTAAAGTATAAGGAAAGAGGAAACCCAAGTTTATGCCCTTAAGGGGGGGTTTCACGGGGACCACATGTTATGCATGACTGGTCTAGGATATTTCTATTAATACTTTTCTATGGAATTTTAATATTTGGGCAAAAATTTACTTGTAAAAACTTCAACAATTTGAAAAAAACTATTCCATTTTTTTTCCCCCGGGGTTGTTTTTTCGAAACGCAGGGGGATTTTTTACAAACCCTGTTCAGGTAAAAAAAAAATTTCAGAAATGTCTCGTGTGAAAATACCCTCAGGAGTACAATTCCCTAATTTAGCCCTTCCAACGTCCCCCCATATGGGCAGTTTTGTAAAATATGTCATCTGACCCCCCAGGCCTCTTTAAATAGGGCCCTTTTGGCAGCTTTTTGGAAACTTGAAAAAATTTATCCTGATAGATACTGCATTATGGCCACGACGGGGCCCAAAAACTTTTTTTGGGGAAATGTACCCCAATTATAAAAATGAATCTTTTTTCTGTGTGGTAGACTACATTTCTCTTTTCCAAATTTAAATTCCATCTAAAATTTCTACAACCCCTGTCAGGGTTTTATCCATCAAAATAAAGTTTTTTGCTACCGGGATGGTTTCCCACGAACAGGCTGTCAAAATCAGATTTTGTTTGTTCAACCGTTGATAACGGTAAAATTTTAACACACAAACCCCTTACCCCTTACTTTAAAACTTCCTTGTAAGGGACTGTCAGGGACACACAAGGAGACACGGAGTGAGGCCCTGACACTGGCCCCAAAGCCTCTACCCCCTCCCCTTTGGGGGGTTACCCGACTCCTTACAGGCCCGGCCCCCCAACCCAGAAGATTTAGAGTATTCTGAGGAACAAAAACACAAGACGCGACAAAACCAAACAGAACAAACAGAAGCCCAGACGGGCCCAAAGGGTCAGCGCGCAGAACAAAAACGAGTGACAAGGAGAAACCCGGGCCCCAAGAAAAAAGTAAAAGAACAAAAGGTAAGCAATAAGAACACAGGAAAACTACAGGTAGGGGAAAACCGTATAGCGGGAAGGGAAGAAAGGAAGCGGGAGTCCTTTTTAGGGAAAACAGGAAAGATGAAGGGTAAATTCAAAAGGAACAGGTTAATTTCAGAAGTGCTGGAAGTTCCTGGCCCACGGGCTTTGGGGCCAGGACAAATTATTTCATACAGAGCTCCCGGCCGGAGAAACTAGTAGTAGAAATATAAAGAATGAAGTAAAAAAAAACACGGTTTACATCGTACCGTGGCCGGTAACCAGAGCCAAAAGCCAGGGGTCTGTCGGGGACAATCATGACATTCCTATTTTAAATTGAAGTGGTGACTACTCTTTGCCCCCAAAAATTGTCATTTAAATTGAAGTTAGTGGAAAAAATTTTGAAACCCAAATAATTTAGGTTTATAGGGCATCATGCAAACACCCTAATCAAAAGAGAAGTCAAGTTTCAATAATGGTTATGTCAGATTTCAACCTTTTATCTCAGAGATCATTAGGCTTAGACAATGTCCGCTGATTGTCCATTTTCTTTATTATCTGAGCATTTGACCATAATGAATGTGTTTAACACTACCTATTATACTCACTTTTACCAGCCAAAAAAAAATAAGATATAAGATCTTACTGTGCAAGAATCAGAATACTGAACTGCTAACATGGTTGTATAACAACGGCTTAAAAAGATCATGACTGCCCTGACTTTTTTTTTGTCCTAGAGAAAGGGGGGAAGGGTTTCCTTTCTTTGTTTTTTTTTTTTTTTTTTAAGTTGAAAATGCCTTCAAGTTTTAAAGGGGAGAAAAAACAGAAGACGAGGGGGAGGGGGCACAGCACAGAAAATTTTGAAAATTTGACATTTAAAACAATACAAAAAAACCCTTTTGATGTGAAACCTAATATATATATAAATAATGTTAGATTATTGGCATTTCGGGATTGACTCATCTTCTCACCCACTGAACATTAGTTTTAAGGTGGAAGAGAGGATTTTTGATGTTCTCTCTCAAAGGGACTTTACTGTTATCTGCACATTTTATTATCTGTTCATAACACGGGCCCTAGCCCAGGGAACATTCTTTTATTCGAAACCTTGATTTAAAAAAGGGGAAATCTAAATGCTTTATTTGTAAGGTTTGTAGCCCCCAATTTGGGAATCTCTACACAATGTTTCTGCAGTTTTAAACTGGGACCCCAACTATTTAATAAAGCGAGGGTTTTTTAAATCTAACATGTAATATTGAAAAGTATTACATAAAATCTATGGAAAATATTATTAAAAACTTTATGATAGCATTATGGTTTCATTTTTTATCATACTGGTAAAGGGCTTTTATAGACTTGTCTGAACCCTACTATACTATATACCTTTCATTTTAATATTTCTATACACATGGCATCCATGCAGCCTATAAGGGTGACATGTATGATTTATGGCGGTCAGGCGCCACTTTTTTTTGCGTGCATTAGTCCGAAAAGCCCTGGATCTTTTGAACTTGTTCTATTCCCGGGGTCTTTGATTTAGACCTTTTTGCTCCCAAAAGCAACGTTCTGGCTCAGGTAACCCATTTTAAAGTGTCTCCCTTTTTTAGCAGTAATAAAGCCGGGATTTCCCCCTTCAAAAGTCATAAAAGTGAAATTTTCGTACGATTGTAGTGCAACACGCCTCCAGCACGCCCCCAATCTCAGGCGCATTACAAAGTGCTGCGGGTGCTTTGTAATGCACCTAATATTGGAGTGCGCCTCATTAAAAATATAGTGAACGGGGGCTGCCCCCATTTTTTCGAATAAAAACTCACCGGGAATTGTCGCCCGGGGTTTTCTTTTATGGGCAGAGCTTTTTTTGTGCATGTTTCCTAAAAGGGGGGTTTTTCCCACCATGTTTGATGGAAATATATTTTAGGGGCCCACACCTGTCTCGTGAACAGGCCCCTGAAAGTTATGGTTTAGAATGGTACCCGGATCCCCTTGTGCCCCAACGTCAATTCTTTTTTATAGGGATTTCCCAAAATAAGCAAAATACACCCGCTGCCCGGTACTCGAACCCCCTCCAACAGAATGGAAGAGCACTCGTCACAAAAAGCTCTTTTTTAATGACTCTTAATTTTTGGGGGGCATGTTTCCTGGGGATATTTTCAGTTTTCCAAGGGTTGGGACCAGGACCATTCCTAGGGTAAATTGCAGTCAGGCAGCAGGGAGAAAAAATGTCTCCCCTCCCCCTCTTATGAACACCACGCTCCCATGTGACTTATAAATTCGCCCTTTTTTTCGGGCCCGGGGTTAAATTCACCCCCCCTTTCTTGATTATACATTTTAATTTTCTTTATTACTCATGGGTTTGAATGCAGTAACATTTTTTTTCAATCGGTTAATGTAAAAGTTTCATGGGGTGGGCGGGGCTCACGCCCGCTGATCTATCAGACTTTGATGGCATTTCTTAGTGATATGTCGTCAAAGTCTGTGCTGGGAACACCTCTTTAAATAACTGCTACACCGTAACAAAAGCCTGACTCATATTCAGTAATTGGGACCTGAAAAGGGCCCTCTCCACAGCCCTCTTTGGCACTTGTGAGCAAAAGGGCCCAAACAGGCCCTAAATTTTTTTAAAAAATATATATATTCTAAATTGGTTGTTTGGAATTAGAATAAAGAGGCCTGATTTTTCTTTTTTTTTTTTTTTTTTTTTCTTTTTTCAACAAGATTTATTGAGAAAAAAAATTTAAAAATAAAAAACAATTTTCAGAATAAGATGATTACCCCAAAAAAATGTAATAAGCATTCAGGAGAAAAGACAATATTGGCAAAAAAAAAATTTGCCCGGCAAAGCAGCAACTAATGGAAACTATTGCATAACTTTAAAAACCGAATCCACCGGTGCGCATAAAAAAAAAAAATTTTTTGAGAACAGATGGTCAAATCAATTGGGAAAAGTCCCAAATAAGGAGAAGGGTTTTGTTACAGTCCACACACAAAAAAAAAAAAAAAAAAGAAGAAAAGGGCTTAAAAGGGCCCCAAAACCCGAGTAATTAAAATTCAAACAGAAATGAGCCGTTTTTGGCGTATAATTAACCAACAAGACAAACAAACATGCAAAACCAAACACACGCACATACAAACATACAGGGGAAGAAGAGGGAAGGAAGGGGTGGAAAAGTGGGGGGAAAAAAAAGGAGGTGGATTGAGGTAAGGAAAGGCTTTTAAAGCCCCAACCTCGGTTTACCCTAACTCGAAGAAAAATAAAAGGGAGGGGAGTCCTGGAATTTTAAACCATGGCGTCCTTTTCCTGGTCAATAAAACCGGGGGCCCGAGCGTCCCGCGGGAAATAGGGTTTTTTTCCTTTCCGGGTAAACATGGGGTACTTCCCTGTTTCCCTTCCCAATAGTGGGGGGTCCCCCCGACTTCCCCGCGCCCGGGGGGACGGTCTTGCCCCCTGCAGGGAAAAAATCTAAGGGGAGAAATTTTTTTTAAGGGGAAATGCCCACGTCAAAATGAACACAATGCCGCCCCCGGAGTCCCAGGGGTTTACAGTCCTGTAATTTTTCTTAAAAGGCACGGTATTTTTGTTTCCCCAAAAAAATTTTAGGGGGGGGGGGGGAGTCCCCCCTATGTGGACATGGTCCCCCTTCAGAGGTTCCCCAGCGCCCAAAAAGCCTCGGGGAAACCTTTGGGGAAAACCCTTTATGCAATACGTGGGGGAACCCTATACCCAAAGGGGTTTAAAACCCTTTAAAAAATGTTTCCTGTGCACTGGTTTCGTGACGGGCCTTATGGGGTAAAGGTTTAAAGATTTATGCCCTTTTGAGGGGGAAAAGCCAACCCCCACCCAAAATCTTTTCCCCGGGAGCACAATAGGGAGGGGGGTCAAGTCTATCATTGCAAAGTCGGAAAAAAGGGATCGATTAAAAGAATTCTCGGGGGAGAGTGCTGCAGACACAGGTGCTCAAACCAAATGAAAAGGTTCTGGGCATTAAGGGTATTCCCCTGGGGAAAGGGGGAAAAAGTTTCAATTGAAGGTACTGGGAAAATCAGGGTTTATTACAGGAAAATGCCACTGCCAGTCCTGGCCCGCGGACTATCTGACCCCCAACCATTCACCTGGGGGGAGGCGTAGAGGAAGCAATTTGGTGCCCCCCCAAAAAGGAGTTTGGGGCCCTTGGGCCCGGCGGAAAAAGGAATGGGTTTTTCCCTGATTGGTAGAAGAGGGCCCGATCTGTCAATAAGAGTTGGAAAGCCTTGTAGAGCAAACCGAAACTAATTTTAAGTTTAACAGGGGGATGAAAAGTCAAAAAGGTTTTTTCAAGGGGGAAAGGGGGCCAAATCCAAGGGAGCACGCCAAGGGCAGGGGGGAAACATCCCGCGCAATACAATCCATATCTTCCCCATCCTCCCGACACACCAAATTCCCAAAAACCCCGGGTACGCAGAAACCAAATTAAAATTTCCGACAGTCAGGAAGCCCCAGCCCCCCCTAAACCTTATGCCCAGTCCCAAACTGAATTTCGTTTAAACCCGGGGGGGAGCAGAGGGCCAAAAAATGACGAAAAAAAACGCTTTTTACGGGACCAAAAAGGGGTTCGGGATGGAGAACCGGGGCGTTTGTAGTAAATAAAGAATACGTGGTTTTTCGTAAATTTTTTAAAATATTGACTCTGCCAAAAGGAGAAGCTTTGCTTATTCCCGGGGGTTAAGTCCCCAGAAAACAGAGAAAGATATTCTCAAAAATTTTAGAGAGAAGAGGGTTTGTCAATTTTTGGGACGTTATCCCCAAGTGGATAGGCCTTTAAGAGGGCCCTGCAAAAAGGGGGAGGGCAGTTGAAGTTGAGAGAGAAAATAGGGGGGGGGGTAGGCCTACGTTTAATGCCTCAACTTAGATAAGTTGATTTTTAAAATTTGGGCCGGCCCAAAATTTTTGAAAGGGCAGTCATTAAAAGGGGGGGGAGGGAGGTGACCGGGCTGTTTAAAAATATCAAAAAGGGGCATCCGCAAACGCCCAGCCCTTTTTTTTTTGTTTTTTTCCGCAATTTTGGGTTCCGTTATTTCCCCGGGGCATTAAGTATTTCAGAGAGTAAGTTCCCCTTTAAATTTGGCGTACAGTTTGGGGGGGATAAGGGGAAAAGCCTTTCCTCGTTCCAAATTTTTAATTGTTAATGGTCTGAAAAAGTACCGTTGATCTTCAAATTTGCTGTGGGGGTGGGGAAAGAGGGCCAGAATTTGGAAATGAACAGAGGCCCCATCCCTATCGCCGGGAAAAGGGGGCAAAATAATGATGACCCGGGAAAACCTATCAAAGGGGCCCTTTTTGGCGTCTAGAGATAGGGGCCTTAGGGGGATCTTCGGGGTTTTCGCGAATGGATAATAAACCAGGGTCTTTATGGGTGTTGTCCCCCGGGGTTCCCTTCCTGGGCAAATCCCACCCGGTCATGGTGTTTCAAGATCTGGAAACACTGGTTTAAACCTATTTGCCAATAATTTGGGCATACATTTTTAAGATCGACATTTAGTAAAGAGATTGGGCGAAAGCTGCCACATTTAAGAAGGGGCCTTACCCGGGGTTTTGGGATTAATGCAATATGGGCCCGTGTCGCATGGGCAGGAATGGGTTTTTCTTTCGGAGACATTGGGTTAAATGCCCGCAAGAGCAGAGGAAATAATGCTTCAAAATGCTTTATAGAATTTTTCCGTAAGTCCGTCAGGGGGCCCCGGGCCCCTTCCCACCGGTAGACCCCAAATTACTTTAAATACCCCCTGAGGCACTTTAAAGGGGGCTCAAATCCCGGGGGGGGGGGAAAGGGCCAACCCCCCAGGGGTCCCGAGGGGGAGAGTAGGAAAAACTGGTTCCCCCCCCGGGACCCCGGGGGGCCCGGGGGTAGTTGGAGGTTGGGACAAGTTTTGAATTAAAAGTTTAAATATCTTTTCCTATTTCCTCTGTCGTGTGGACCCGAGGGAAACCCCCCGCAGAGCTGATCTGGGGGTATTGCATTTTAAACCATTCGGGCCGAACGCCCGTGCCAACTTTTTCCCCCAAATTTTTACTAATCCATATAGGCCGGGAAAGGCCAATTGGAGGGAAATTTTTCCAAGAATCCCCCCAGCAGACGTTTAACCTCTAGCCCTGCAGCAAGCAACTCTCGAAGTGTGGGCTGATGACAAAAACCCGCTTATGCAATTCCCAAAAAAGAACCCCGGGAGGGGTTTCCCATTTTTAGTTTAGATGCTCTTGTCCCTTCTTTACCTCGAACCTGCTTGATCCCGGACTCCCCCTATCACCCCTTTTGCGGGTCCCACTGAATCGTGGGGAAGTGGGATCGTGATTATGGGGCCTGTATAAAATTGGTAATAGTTGGGAATGTCTGCAGTGCAGACAGGGGGTTTTCCCAAAAAGACTCGTTCAGGGGCCCGGGCCAGGAAGGGCTTAGAGGCAGAAAAGGGGGCTTAGTGAGCAAAAAAAAGGGGGCGGGTCGGAGAGGAGGATGTTTTCCCCCCCGAATGAGGGGACCAGGGGAGGGGGCCCCCTGCGATACTTTAAAATTTAGTCAAGGGGCTATAGACCTTGTGATGGGGAGGGGGAAAAAAAAACTATAATCTTTACTACTGGGATGCTGATTTCCCCCAGACGTTTACAAAGTTTAAGTTTGGGGGATAGGCCTTTTTAAAAGGACTTTAAAGAGAAATAGGAAAGGAAAAAATTTTTCCCCGAAAATTTTCAAAGTGGGGTCAAAAAGGGCATATTTAAGTCCCCCAGAGAAAATAGGGTTTCCCTGGGCTAGGGGGTTTAGTTTTTCCACTAAGCCAAATTAAAAAAAAATTAAACCCGTCCCTGGGTTTTGGGAAAATATAATTTTACAATGGGGAAAAAGATGGCCTCCTATAAACAAGGAACAGGATTATATACCGCCCCTTCACATCAGTCCAACATTCCTGGGCCCATGCCCCAGGGACTTTTGGAGTGCCACCGCCACTTTTCCCCTTTGGGCCCGGACTCCCCAAATTTGCAAAAAAAAACCCGTCAGTATAGTTTTATTCTATGTTAGGGAGTGTCCCCCCTTAAAATGCGTTTCTTGAAGACAAAGGGCCCTTTAAATCTTGTTTTTTTGGGAAAATGGGATAAACCTGGGGCCGCTTACTCGGGGAATTTAAAACCCCGTTAATAAAAAGGGGGCAAAAAACAAATCCCCCTGTCGGCAAGAGGGGGAGAGAGAAAAGGAAAAAAAAAAAAAGGGGGGGGGGGTGGGGATAAGGGAGAAACAGAAAAAGGGGAAAAAAAATGGTTTGACATGGAAGGGAAGAGGGGGAATCACAAAACAATGACCTAAAACACACTACCAAGGAGTAGGCAAAAAAAAAGCCCACAGTTGGGGGTACTTGGGTGGCTTAATGAAGCCAGCTTTCCCCAGGCCGAAGAAAAAGGGCCCAAATCGGGAAAAAAACCTACTGGGGGGGCCCAAAGGGGAGGATGCGGAGCCCGGGATAAGAAAAATAACCCATCCGAGCCCGTCGCCCCTAGTTTTCGCAAAAATTTTGAGAGGGAAAATGAAAAGGCGAGCCAAGCGCGTGACAAGGAAAACCCTTTTTTCCGTTTGGGAGGGGGAACCTTTTAAAAAAAGACAAGACAGTGGGCCCATATAACAGGTGAAAGGAAAAAAAGAAGGAAAAGAGAAAAAAAAAAAAAAAAATTTTCCCCCCCCCCCCCACCTCGTAAGGGGGGTGGCCCGAGGAGGGAAAAAGAAGGAGGGGGGAAAAAGGGGGAGAGGGAGAAAAGGGGGGAGAGGGGAAAATTGGGGGAGAGAGGGGGGAGGTCAGGGCAGATTTCATGAAAATTTAGCAAAGCCCACTAAGAGGGATATCTACTTGAAGGTAAAAAATCCCCGAATCCGAGGGCCCCCTAGAGTTCCATACAAAAAGGGCCATTGTCCCCAAGGGGGATTAGAATCGGTGGGGGGGCCGTGCGGTGTCGGCGAGTCTAGGTCCCCGTGGAGGAAGTCCCCGAACTCCCATGAGTCCGGGGCGGTTCCTAGCGACGAAAGAGTCCCAAAGGGGGGCCAAGGGGGGAAAAACCCAAAATCCGGTAAAATTTCCCAAGTCCTGCAGCACCGAAGGGGTGTCATCAGGAAACGAAAGGTTTTAAAAGATTTCTCTGTTCCCCCCCGGGGTGAAAGGGCGGGGGGAAACCCCACCGATAAAAAAAATGCGACGTTCTTGTTTTACCGGGTTGAAGGGGCTTTAAGGCAGTCGTTTTTGGGGCCCAAAAAATGCCTGAAAAGATCCTGGGGTAGTAAAAATAGGATTTTCTTTAAATTTGAAAAACTTTGCCTTTTGGGGGGGCCCCAACTCAGGATATCGTCCCTTAGTTGGTAGAAGGAACCCGGATAAAAACTCTTGGTTTCTTGGGAAACCGTGCCCGGGGGGCGGGGTGCCCTGTGCGCTCGGTCAATCTCGATAGGGGTGGACGGGTTTCTTTCCCGCAGGCGTTAAAAATTTCAGTGAGAACCGAATAGAGGGGCACTAGGCGAACAATTTAGGCAGGCCCCGGATTCTAATGTTTTTTGCGCCCGCTCCGTTCTCCCAAAAAATCTAGATGCTGTTGTAGCGCAAAAAATTTTTTTAAGAGTTGGGTGGGACGAAGGGGGATTGCAGAGCTTGCAACGACACTTGGGGCGGGAATGAAAGGGGTTTGGTCCAAAGGGGAGAACCCTGGTGGCCCCAAAGAAGACAAATTGGACCGAAAGGGGGAAAAAATTTCCCGTCTGCTTTTGCTTTTTGATATGCTTAGCCCAAACTGACAAATCGTCCCTGGATGGGAAAGACTGTAGAAGTCGCGCAGATCAAAAGATCGTAAATGGTCTGTCATGTCTTGGACTTTAAAGAGAGCCAAGGAACTGCGGGAAATCGTCCTGCCCCAAAAATGTGCAAAGGGCCCTCTCGGCATTACGGAGCCCTATGATGGAGTATAAAGCAAGTAGGAGGAGATACACTGTCCCGCCCGGCAAGGCCCCCGTCCGGGGGCAGAACAGGGGAAAAGGGGACGTTTTTCAGTCGGGTATCCCTCCCCGAGAAACTTGTTTGGGGCCCTCCCAAGAGGGGCCGGAACCAGTGTGGGAGGGCTTGTTGGATGAGGGGGTATTAATGCACCATTTAGCTTGGGGTGAGGCTAGTACAAAGGGGGAGGGGGGAAACCCAGTGGTGGCTCTTAGGGCCCTTGGGGTCTGCAAAGGGCAACTGGGGGGGGTTTGAGGGTGATGAATTGGAGACCTGGTGGGTTTTGTTTTCTCCTGGGGGGCCCTTCCCCGCACAGGGAAACAAATTGTTCCAGGGGCCCCGCTTTGGGATGGTGCTAAGGCCCCCCCAAAGGGAAGCAGGGGAGTGCCCGATGGCGGTACTGGAGAGGAGGGCGAAAACAGGCCCCCCCAAGGGAGGAAAAATGGAGGGGTCCAGAAAAGGAGGTAAAGGGGAAGCCCTGTTTCCCCGGTGCCGTCATACCCCTTTTGGCGTCAGCTTTTCCTGCTTAGTGCCGCCGGTTTTCAGCGGCTGTCCGGCGCCCGGGTGGCCTGGGGTCCGGTAGGGGACGCGAGCCCGCCCGAGCAAACGATTATCAGTGGTTTCCCGGCAGCCTGGTTTGGTCGCTGCCCCCCGGGGGTTTCGGTTTCGACTCCTGAGGGGCACCGTGGTTGCGCGCTTACCGGAGGTGAAGGGGTATCCGGGCAGAGGCCCATCTTTGCTGGCGCGCGTGGGTGCCCGGGGTCACAACCAGCAGTCCTCGGGCGCCCGCGGCGGGGAAGCGGGCCCCGGGAGATGGAGGTGAAGCGGAGTGGATTCCTCCAGGAGCAGAAGGTTGGTCCCTGAGGCAGGTGGTGATGAGGGGGTTTGCTGTGGCGGAGACATGCTGCCGCCATGTTGCTCCGTCCCGCGGCGCTTCCCGTCGGATCGGGCCGGCTGGGCGATCGGGTGGAAGAACGCCCCAATGTCACCCTGAGGGGGCAGGGGACGTGCAGAGGATCTCAGGGTCCGTTTCTTGTTAGATTTCCCCATCGAAGCTGGTGTGTGGCAGCCAAAGTGAGTGAGGAGGACGAGGAGCTCTCAAAAGCACGTCCTCACACGGCCATAGTTAGAACACGCCCCGATTTTTCTTAAATTTATTGCACTCTTGTTCATGTGACATGTCTGGTATTGCAGCTAAGCTTCACTTATTTGAATGCAATTAAGCTGTAGTACCAGGCACAGCCAATGACATTAGTGGCACTATTCTGACTGTTTCATCATTTTTCTAACCCCTTAAATAATATGCCATAACTAAAATTTATATGCCATACTCCTTGACAAAAGGGAGCATCTCTACACTTTCTCACATTATGCAGTCAATGCCGACATGTTATGCTGAGAAGGGAATGGTAATACCCAGTTCTCATAAATTTCCGCCACGGGCTGAACAACAACATCACCACTGCAGCCTCTGACTAGAATATGATTTCACCCATCGTCACTGTTTAGAAGTTAAGACCCTGAATGGGGACGTTGACCTGAGCCAGAACACAACAAAGCTTCAGCAAAGAAGCTCAGGAGACACATTGCTGAATAAAACATGTGTTTTTGTTTTATTTTTTTTCCCAGCTTCTGCACAGTACCTGAAGTTAAAGGGGTTTTCTCATTACATTAAAAGATCTTCAGAATAAGGGGACAGTGAAAACAAGCAACTTTGCAATTAGATGTCATTAGCAAAGCTGTCTTGGTTTCACAGTATTCTTTATCTTCTGTTTCTGTAAATACTGTTCCCCAGTGCCGGTCAGATTCCTCTTCCTTTCATTTCATTGGCTGACAGCTGTAGTCATTTATATTATGTCCGGCCCCCGGTCGTATTCACGGGAGCGCGCATTCCTGTGCATGCTCTGTGATGCCAACTGCCTCTTTGTTGTTCTGCAGTGTAAATTGGTAGTAACCAGATTCCGGGCATGCAGAGGAGGGCGGAATTTGTGACTGAGCAAGTGCATTCCCTCCTCCTTGTGTGTCGTCTTCGAGATACGGCAGCGAGGGAGTGAGGGCATATATCAATAAAGGAGAGAGAGCGAGATTTGCGCTGTTCACTGACAGCAGTCAGTGGTAGTTGCGACTTATGCATGCGGGGTTTGCGCTGTTCACTGACAGCAATCAGAGGTCCTGCAGCAGAGAGAGAAAGATTTTGTGCAGATAAAGTGTATTGTTTTGTTCTGCAGATCTGTAGAGGTCAGAGGTGTAATAATCTGCTGGATATATCACTGTGAGTGTGAGAGAGAAAAAAAAATCACCCACCTCTCCCAGAATCCTGAATGTCAAATGCCCATTCCAGTTACAATGTATGTAGAGAGAGAGCAAGAAATGTAGATATACACTATTGAGTTACACTTAGCTTTTCACTTCCAATGATTCCTTAGTCTCTGACAGCTGAGAATCTCTCCCTCCCCCCACCCCCCGCTCACACAGAATGAATTATCACGTGCACACTTTGGGCCGTGTCTGCAGAGAGAAGACACTCCCTCCTGGGAGGAGAAAGACACCCCTCCATTTCAGAAGCTCTCCTTAGCAACCAGTATAAATGGCTGCCAAAAGATGAAATGATAAAACTCCTTTAAGAAGGGAGGTCAGACAATGCCTTTAATTCATTCCTTTTCTAAACACAAACTGAGTAGAAATTGCCCATTTAAGCAGGTTGTCCATGTTACTTTTTTAAGTAAATTTATGCTGGTGCTGTAGTAATAAATTAAGGGGGACATGTTTGAAAACTGTCTTGGTCTAAGACTTCTTGTTGCCCATAGCAACAAGTCAGAGCTCCCCTTTCATCTCTTCAGAGCACTATATGAAATGAAAGGGAAATGCTGATTGGTTGCTATGGGCAGAAAGAAAAGTCTTAGACCAAGACAGTTTTTAGACATGTCCCCCTAAATCTTTAAGGGAGCGTCCACACAGCAGAATGCAAATACCGGCCGGATTCTGATTAAAGAATCTGGCTGGCATTTTGAAAACTTGTACGTGTTTTTGGGGGACGGTTCTGTCCACAGTTTAAGGATTGGTCCGTTCCCGTCAACCACTGACACCTTAATGTTCTGACCGAAAACCTTGCGGAAGAATGAACATGTTCCAAGTTTTTCGGACCACCGGCGGTGTAAAAAACCATCCAGTGGAAAATCCGTTCAGTGGGGATTGCTGAACGGATTTTCTATTAGTCCATCAGGATGGTTGACAGTCGGTTTACAGACGGCTTTCAAATCCGAAAACCATCTGTAAATCCGTCCGAAAATCCTGCCGTGGGGACAGGACCAAATTCCTCTGTCCTCACCTCAATTCCAGCACTGCTGCTGTCTGCCGTCTCCCCAGTCGGAACATCACCGCTGCAGCCACTGATTGGCCGCAGCGGTCATGTGCATCATTCGGAGCCCTTCATTTCTGAATGTTGATTTCAGGAAACATCATGGGACCGTTGCAGGCACTGGTTGGTTGCAGCAGTCACATGACTTTTCCTGACATCACTGTTTGGAAGTTAAAGGGGTTGTCTCACTACATCAATGTATCTTACCTCAGTCCTGTTTTTTGGTTTCATTTTTTTATTTAGGGGTGTTTACTGGCTTTACTGGTTACTACTGGCCTGCAGTGACGGGCTGCTGAGGACACCAGGGGCCACATGTATGAAATTTGGCGTTTAAACGCCAAACTTTATGCACATTATAATAGCACAGAATGCGCCTAATTTACGAACCCAGTCTACTGTGGGTCATAAATCAGACGCATTTGAGCGCTAACACGATGATTCTGGCTCAGGTAAACCACTTTGAAAGTGGTATACCTTTTCCATGTGCCTAGAATTGCGGTAGTGAAGCTATAAATCTATAGCTTCGCATAGTTCCTGTCCGCCAGGTCTCCCGCACGCCCCCAAAATCAGGCGCATTACAAAGTGCTGCGGGCGCTCTGTAATGCGCCTGATAATGGCATCCGGGAGGCTTTTTAGTAATGTGAACGGGGCTGCATCTTATGTCGGGCTGAAAATACACCAGACTTCTGGCACAGCCCCGTTCATACATGTCTCCCCCCCCGGTCTGTTGCTATAGCAGGAGGGACTGAACAGGTCTGTAGCTATAGTGACCTGAGGAGCTGATGCAGTCTATACAAGAGGGGGTATCTAGGAATATGTAGGACACTGTTAATGGACACATATTGCAAAGTGACTTGTTTTTGCAAGAACTTTAATATAAAAAGCAATCCTTGTAGTGAGATTCCGGATGATGTTCCGACTGCAAGCACCAAGAAGAGAACAGAAGACCTGGGTGAACAGAGAGAACAGGTTATTTTCATTTATTTTTTTCTACTTCAGCACCATCATAAATTTATTAAAAATAAAAAAGCACATGGACAACCCCTTTAATTGTGATTATTACTATTGTTATTATATAATTATTTTTTAACACCATTTTTACTGTACATCTTGTCTGATGTACAGTATTGATATTTAAGCTTGGTCGCTTGACTCTTTGGTGACATTTTGTGTATGTAAGAGCTGGGCAATCCTTGGCCTCTGTGTTTGTAACAAGTATACGGTTTGTGGCGAGAGTGAAGATTAAAAGGAGATAAATGGAAAGACACATCCACACCCGTGGCAAATCACTGTCTGCGGTGTATGGAACGGCTCGACTTCCTCTTTTCTTTTCCCATGGTATATGACCACATGAACAACAAAAGGAAAATGTGAACCTTGTTGCCATGACGATGTCATGTTCTAAAAGAGCTGCAAGGAGCAAAGAGTTTTTCTCTCTTACAAGGAAAGCTTAGCAGTATTGTCAGCGTAAGAGAGAGATGTTTCTCTAACTACTAGATACATGGTCAGTATCATGGAATCCCTAGGACCTTTTAAGAAATGAATAAACCGAGGACAAAAATCCTCTTATCTGTACAATTTATGAAATTCATGGGTTGACGTGAAATTGTATCCTGAGCTTTCTCATGAGAGTTGTGCTAGACAAATTGATCTACGTGGGTACAGATTGCAGAGGTTATTGGAATTATGCATTGTAAAAGGACTGGAAGCAGGATAGTCATTTTACTGCAGTACAGCCGTAACTATAAAGCTACCTTAAAGGGGTGTTCCATCGCAGACATGTGTAGCATATTGATAGCGGTTCCAGAGGTGGGACCATACTTATCTTAAGAACGGATAGCATATCGATAGGGGGTCCAGAGGTGGGACCATACTTATCTTAAGAACGGACAGCAGATCGATAGGGGGTCCAGAGGTGGGACCATACTTGTCTCAAGAACGGTCAGCAGATCGATAGGGGGTCCAGAGGTGGGACCATACTTCTCTCAAGAACGGATAGCATATCGATAGGGGGTCCAGAGGTGGGACCATGCTTATCTTAAGAACGGATAGCATATCGATAGGGGGTCCAGAGGTGGGACCATACTTATCTTAAGAACGGACAGCAGATCGATAGGGGGTCCAGAGGTGGGACCATACTTGTCTTAAGAACGGATAGCATATCGATAGGGGGTCCAGAGGTGGGACCATACTTGTCTTAAGAACGGATAGCATATCGATAGGGGGTCCAGAGGTGGGACCATACTTATCTTAAGAATGGATAGCAGATCGATAGGGGGTCCAGAGGTGGGACCATACTTATCTTAAGAATGGATAGCAGATCGTGTTTGTGTGGCATCCTGCATTCATTTCAGTGGGAGTTTCAAGTACAGCTGACCACACTGCCTGGTGCCCGATATGCCACACATGTCTGAGATGAGAACATGGTTTTTAAAGGGGTTGTCTCACTATATAATTTCATCTTAGCTCAGCCTTGTTTTCTTGGGTTTCATTTTTGAATTCAGGGGCGTGTCTAATGGCTTTACTGCCTACTACTGGTCTGCAGTGAAGAGTTGCTGAGGACACCAGGTCTGTAGCTATAGCGACCAGCGCTGGCAGCCTATCAGGAAAGATTAAACAGGTTTGTAGCTATAGCGACCTGAGGAGCTGATTCAGCCCATACAAGAGGGGTTATTGAGGAATAGGTAGGACACTGTCAACGGACATATATTGCAAAGTGACTTGTTTTTGCAAGATCTTTAACTTAAAAAGCAATCCTTGTAGTGAGTCAACCCCTATAAGGGTTGTCCACTAAAAAAAAAAAAATTACATGAAACTGGAGCCAGGGTGAGAAAAAAAATGAAAAAAGAACTGACACTTACCTACCTGTTCCTCCCCCCATCTCCTACCCTGGCTGCCACGTCCAAACTTGCTGCGATCTACTCCTCTTCACTTATGGGTTGTGGTCCCAATATGCTGGAGAGGATTGCATTCCATCATAAGTGAATGGGAGCTATGGAGTGGCACCGGGTGGAGGGGTAGGACATGGAGGTAAGTATACTTTTTTTTTCGTCCATTTTTTTTGTTAACCCTGGCCCCAACGTGATGCAATTTTTTTTTTTGAGTGGACAACCGCTTCAACTAGAACATCTTCTACTTTTTTAAGAAGGGTTAAAATAAGCTGATCATAAGTTGTCCCACCAGTGATCAGTAGCAGCAAGCGTTCAGTTTCCCTGTAGGCCTACCATAGTCTGTCCGTTAACTCCATGCGCTGGCTCCTCTGCTTTCTTTGTAGGATCAATTTCCTAATATATGTGTTTAACCCAAATTACTACTTTTTATAAGCAGAGCAGGTTATGAATGAAAGCAGGCGGTCTACCCAGAGTAGTAGTAAGGTATGCTGGTGTAAAGTTTGCCAGTTAGTGTCTATATACCTTACATAGAGGCAAAGCATAATGTGAACCTGTCCTTACATATACAATTCTTAAAGAGTTTTCTAGATTCATGTCATTAAAGCTTATTTAATCTATAGTGAAAAGATTTGTCGCCGGTTTTAAGAGCTTTGCTTTTTGCCAGCTAATGATCCTGTATATACTGAAATGTGGAGGGTGCATGACCGTAGGTCCTGCCCCCACGGCAAGGGTTTTAAGTCAATTTTACAGAAGTTTTTCGGATCTGAAAGTCATCTGTAAACCTACTGTCAACCATCCTGATAGACTTTAATAGGAAATCTGTTCAGCAGTCCACACTGAACAGATTTTCTGCTGGACGGTTTTTTACACAGCCGGCGGTCCCAAAAACTTTAAACATGTTCATTCTTCCACCAGATTTTCAGGCGAAAGATATACGTTAGTGGTTGAGGGAGATGGGGACTCCGCAAACCGTGGACAGAACCGTCCCCCAAAGCCACGTACAAAATGTCAAAATACCGGCCGGATTCATTAATCAGAATCCGGCCGGTATTTGCTTATTGCCGTGTGGACCACCCTTAAGGTATGTTCACACAGCTTATTGCGGCACGTATAGTACACGCCGCAATACGCCGTGTGTTTTGGAACCACGCACTGATCAGCGCGTAAAATACCAAAGCACGGGAGGGCCGTCAGGCCCCATTGACACGCATTGTTCGCGGCGCGTAAACGGCGTGAACAATTGACATGTCAATTCTCCCCCTGCGCGTACAATACGATTGTATTGTACGCGCAGGGAGACTACGCGTAATCCATAGCCCTCTATGAGAGCTATGAATTACCGTAAATGAGGCGCGCATTTCACTGCATATAAAGCGCAATACGTGGCGAAATGTGCGCCGAAATACGCAGCAATTTAAGCCGTGTGGACATACCCTTAGAGATATTTTTGATGCTGGGACTCACACCTATCACAAATTGATGGTGTATCCTATTGATATGCCATCAATGTGTATGGGTGGGGATACTCTTAACTCTTTGGGGGACATGTATGATCGGCGTTTTCGGCAATTTTCTGCTGTATAATGCACCTCTCTGTGCCGGCTCCTCTGTCGGACGCACCTTTCCTATGTGTTAGGCGTATTAGGCGAAAGCTTCGCCAATTCTAATGCGCCTAACATAAAGGGGCGTGCTGTGGGCATTCTGGGGCGGGACTCGCCACATTCGAAAACACTGACGCATGTTTGAATGCAGGTCGGCAAAGTAAGGCGCACTAAAGCTCCGACAGACAGACAAAAGTCAATGGGGTCTGTCTGTCGGAGGCGTCGACGTTTGCCCTGCATGTATGAGAGCACTTCGGCGCCGACCTACATCAGGCGCAGTTTTCACGGAAAAACCCGTGAAAATGGGCGCTTCGACGCGCCGATCTTTGTGCTTCAAAAGGCTTGTCTGCTTGTAGACCACCAATCCTAGGAGCCTTTATAAAGTATGAGAACTAAATGAACTAAAATCCCATAGCTCTTAGCAGTAAAGAATCATATGTATTTTTCTCCCAAACAATGGTAATTATAATGGGACTTGATTTCGTTGTGTGTGCCATTCACAAGAAGGCTGCCAGCATGTGCCAAGTTGGTGTAAATTGTAACTACAGCTCTACTCTGCATTTTGCACATATTACAAGAGCCTCAAATGGGTCGTCTACAAGATGGGTGGATAATAACAATGGACCTCATATAATTGGTACTAAGTCTTTGTACGTTACAATAGCCGACTAATTCCCTTTCACAGAGGGGGTTTTGAAGAAGATACTAATGCCGCGTAATACTGATAAGCCCGTATTCTTCCCCTCAACGCGTCACAGTCACATACTGAAATAGTTCACTGGTCAATACCTTTTTTAGCTAGCAGGAAAGAATGATCAATGGTTACTGCTGTAATTTGTTCAAAATCTGTCATTAAAAGACCACTGTTTTCATGCATTCACAATCACTCTCATTTCATTACATTGCTGCAAAATTGCCAGTCACAGCTGTTCCAACAAAAGACAAATAAATGATTTCTGGCTTTTAACCAAACTCCGGCATTATAAACAAGCTAATGTCAAATGGAGGAAGGAATGAAAGAACTGCAAGAGGTAAGTGCAATTGAGAAAGACAGTATACAAATGCCTTTCACCTGTCAGAAGATTTAATTGAGGTTGGACTGCAGGATTGAAATATTTACAGTACATTGCCAAGAAAAATGGAATTCCAACTACAAAAAGGAGAAAAGCCCACTTTGTAGGAGATCGTGAAGGTTTATTTCTGTTTCATGTATCATAGAGGACTGTAAAGACTACTGTCATGTTGAAAAAATAAAAAATGGGAAAACTCCTCTTCTGCTTCGGACGTAAAATTTGGACAGTTTCTGTAAAAATAAAATTTAACTAACAAATTATTGTTTTAAATTTTGGGTTTCCCCGCTTTTGTATTTGGCATTTTTAAAAGGGGTTGTCTAAATACAAGGATTGCTTTTTAAATTTTAAATATTTGAAAAAAACAAAAAAATTTTGTAATTTATGCCCCATTAACGGTTACGGGTCTGAGATATTTCCTCTTTTATTGGCGAATCAATCCTCAGGTCATATGCTACAGCCGTAAAATTTTCCTCATGATGGGGCTGCCAGCATGTTGCTATAGCAACAGACCTACTTCAAATTTGCACCCTTAGAAAAAACCCATAACCACGCCCCTAAATTTTAAAAATAAAACAAAAAAACCGGGGCCTGAGGTAAGATAAATCAATGTAGTGAGAAAAACCCATTTAATTTTTCAGCAAAGGGGGCCGAGAAAAGATAAGGTTGGGTGTGGGATAAAAGTACTTTTATAAGTTTTTCCCCCCCATTAAGGGCCTAAAAAAGGGAAACCCCTTTCGGCAAAAATTTACACATCTACGTAAGTGTTCTTATTTTGTTTCCAGGAATTCTCCAACGGGAACATGTCTGAAAACTGTCTTGGTCTAAGACTTTTCTTTTTTGGGCCCAAAAGAAACCAATCAGAGGTCCCCTTTCATTTTTTCGAGCTCTTTATGAGATAAAAGGGGAATTTTGATTGGTTGCTATGGGAAAACAAAAAAAGCCCTTAGACCAAGACATTTTTTCAGACATGCCCCCCAAGCATTTTTTTCCCCCTTGACCTGTTTAGTTGAAATTTAAATCAAAATTTGCTCGGTTGGGAAACCTTGAGACTTAGGCTATTTTTCAAAACAAGGGTATTGGGCGCGTACAGTGCGGCCAGGGGGGGGGGCCCTGCCAGCACCCCGGGCCCCCAAACATGCAATACTCGGGGCCGCAAATAATTTACATGTCACCTATCTCCCCCCCCCTACAAAACATTGTATTTCACCGGGGGGGAGGAAGCGTAATACATAGTTTTTCTATGGGGAAAATATGGATTACCGTAAATTTTGGCGGGCAATCTTTCCCGTATTTTCAGGGGCAAATGCGTGCCCCAAAATTTTTGCTGTGTGAACTACCCCTTAAAAAGGGGGTTTATCATTTAATTTTTTAAAAGGTCTTTAGAATAAGGGGACAGTGAATACCAAACAACTTTGCAATTGGAGGGCATTAACAATGCTGTCTTGGTTTTTCACGTATTCCTTTTCTCTGTTTCGGTTTAAAAACTAAAAACCCGTCCCCGGTCGGCTCCCTCCTCCCTTTTTTTTTTTTTTTTTTTTTTTTTTTTTTTTTTTTTTTTTTTTTGGTTTTTTTTTTTTTTTTTTTTTTTTTTTTTTTTTTTTTTTTTACCTTTGCCCCGAGAGCTCATTTTTCATTCTGTTCGGGGCCCCCCGGGTTTGGGTGAAATTTACTTTCTTTCATTTCCCCCTCTCACTCAAAATAAGGGGGCCGGCACATTTTCCCCTCTGCAACCAGAAAAAATCAAATAACACGCAGGCCCTTTTATAATCAGGGAAAAAAGCACAATTGTTTTGACTGTGCCTAAACATAGAAGGGGGCATTAGGGGCCGGGAATTCCCTCTGCACAGCTCTGGAGGGGGGGGGGTTTATACAAACTGGATTATTTGTAACAAAGGAAAGCAACCTGGGTATGTAAACAGCTCTTACGTACTCTGCATAGGGAGAGACACTGTAAACATGTGGGAGGGGGGGGACACACGGAGCCAGCATGAACAGTGAAGGGGGGGATGATGTCATCCATTCAGTTAAGAAACACCCAGCTGGGAGGGGAAGAAACGCCCCTGAATTTCTGTAACTGAGAGGCTGTGAGAGCACTGAAACAGGCTAACTGACGAAGCGATACATCCCCTTTAAGGATATGTTCGCACAGCGTCTCGTGGCGCCTACCTGTGTGCTGTGTGTTTAGCAGAATGCGCTGATCAGCTTGTTCTTCTAAAGCGCAGAGGGGGCTGGCCTCATTCACTTTCATTATCCCCCACAGTAAACAGCTAATTGTACTAAGGCTATGTCTACATAGCGTATGTTAAAATGCTGTCCAAAATCCGATGGCAATTTAACACTTTTTTGTTCGGGGTTTTTGGTGTGATTTTTTGGCACTAAAAACCAGGGCGGTTTTAGATTTTAAAGGGAGACAGCTCGAGTTTTTATGGGAATGTCCCGAAAATGTCCTATTGCCTAAACAGTTTTAGGTTGAAGGGTTGTCTCTCTAAAGTTTCATAGGATGCATGAATAAATAATGCTGCTTTGCTTGTCACTATCTGGTAAAGCTGTCTGAATTAGTATTGAGCCCCATGTATTCGACCTCCTAATTAGATAAATCTCATGCTGCAGACCGGGGAAGCTTATAAGAAAAGTAAACAGTAGAAATTAGGTTTTTGTCTAAAAAGACAGATAACAACCAAGCTCCACTGTCTGGAGTCCTATGTCACAACCTTGGATACGTCACCCCCTGCTATCAGATGAACAACACAAGGGGGGGATGTACACGGGCGGCACTTGGGAACCTGGGGACCCTAAAGGTGATAAAAAATCATTTGTACCCCCTAAAAAAAAAAAAAATGAAAACGAAATATATTGGAAAAAAGTCTTCTTTTTAGTGTTTCCTAATGTTGAAAGCTAATCTTTGTAGCGAGACAACCCCTTTAAACATCTTTTAGGAAACTCTCTGATAAAAATCAATGAATTATCTCCTATTCACAGACTCTTAGGTTCCATCCACCCAGCATGGTTTCTTGGTCGAATTTTCAGACAGTTTGCAGATTTGGAAACCGTCCGACAACCAACGAAATCACACTATAATCCCACAGCTTTTACAGTTGTGTGGACGTACTCTTATGATTACTGCAGCTCCAGTAAATCATATTTTGGAGTGCTGTGAAAAGTAGCTCAGACAAGATGGCTGCTCACATAGCCATATATAGATAAAATTAAAAATGTCTACGAATAGAAAACAAAACGGCTATAAAGAAATGAATATGTATCAGTATCTGGTTTGAAATATTGTGAGGAAATACGGCAGGAGTGCACCGCTCTTCTGTGTGCAAAAGTCTAATAAAAAGACGTTTTGTCTTACACAATTGATTTCTTAAGCTCGGCATTTGGATATAGTTCATTTCACTACCTAAGCTTAGATATCTTCCAAGTCATCTTTGCTCTTTGAGGTGCCAGTCTGTGTCACTTAGCACTTCCACTTTTTGTAACACTTTCTTCATTTACAGATTCATCTGTGTATTAAGTTACCTTGTGAATAAAATATTGCCGTTTTTGCAGTTCTATTTGTAATAAATTTGAAACAACCAGCAAAATCTGAAATGTTTTAAAAAGTATGATAGAAAAAGCCACCTTTCTGCTCTGTAGAGTCACTTCAGAGCATCTCACATCACAGGAGGTATTACAATGAACAAAAGGGACCTCAAGTAGAGATTCTAATATTGACTTATCAAATCTCACACCATGCTGCACATCACAAGGCATTATGGGAAAAGAGATGGAAGCTCAAGCGCCCTCTATTGGATGTAACAAATCCTCAATTGCTTCTGATTCACTGAGTCTATGGATAGCAAAAGGGATGTCAGCCATGCCAGCATAAGTCATCTGCATACAGCTGTTTTGGGATTTTTTACCCTCACCAGTGCAGAGCAGAGCTTGCTCGCTGGCTGGGTAGGAGGTAATTAGTGGCTCAGAAAGGGGAACTGGGTAGGAGGTAATGAGTGGCTCAGAAAGGGGAATATCTCTCCTTGGGCAGAGCACCATATAAGTGTGTGGGGATTTGAAAGCACCTTTTTGCACCCCACTAAGCATCTACAAAGACCCCAAAACAGCTGTATGCAGATGTATTTTGCTGACTTGGCTAACATTCCTTTTGCTTTCCAAAGAAGCAAATTGAGGATTTTTTTACATCCAACAGAAGACACTTGAGCTGCCAGCTCTTTTCCCATGATAGCTTCCCCCATAATTCTGGATATAAATGATTCCAATGTTACTTTATTTTTTCTGTTCGAGTGATGGAGACATGCAAGATTCCTGAAGGACCTCACTGTCAATGGGGTTCCTTGGGCACCATCTGTGTCCGTCATATAACAGATACAGTGCTACCATTATTTTTGGTTTTCTGCCGTCATGATGGAACAGAAAACTGAAAATAACGCTTGTATGGACCTAGCCTTTGTAAATTAATTCTAGATGAAACATGCTATTTAACTACAGTATGAAGTATGAGAAACCTGAAAACATTCTAAAAGGCTTGGTGGCTTATGACTTACAGAAGCCACGTTCACACTCTTCCTATGAGCTACGTTTAACACATAGACAGGAGCACTTAGTTATCTTGCTGGATTTTAGCATTTATTCCAGTCATTGCTTTCCAGATTGACTAATCTTCATGTCTTAAAGTAATTATAGTTTGCCATTTCTCTTTACTTAGTTGAGTGGATCTTGCCATAATGTTAATTAAAACAGTACTACAATATGGCTAAACACAATATTGAACTGTGTAGCCATCCTACCTCAACCACATTATGACGCAAGAAATTCTACAAATTGACTCTTGACAAAGCATATCTGTTAATTGAAAACCATTCCAGGTGACTGTCTGTGAAGCTGATGCTAAGAGTGTGCAAAGCTGTCAACAAAGAGATATGGCTACTTCGAAGGATCTAAAGTATAAAACTGGTTCAACAATTTTTGGTTGACTCCTTAACTTTACGGGCAACATGTATGATCTAGGTGCAAAGAGGCCAGTTCTAAATAGCTTTAACCCCTTAACTCCAGGCCTGAAAAGTCGTTAATGACCAGAACGTTTTTTCGTTTTTGCCTCCTTGCGTTTCAACAGTTGTAGCTTTTTTATTTTTTCAATGACGCAGTTGGATGAGGTCTCTTTTTATTCGAGTTGTACTTTGTGGGGGAATAGTTTAAGTTCACTTATAAATAATTGCCGAATTTTTTTTTCTTAATTATTATTTTTTTACATTTTTTTTCACACCGTTCATATTTCACACATAATAACTTGTTAGATTAATTCTACAGGTCATGTGGATACCAAATACGTGTAGTTTTTTTGTGTGTGTAATTTATGCATAATTAGTTTTTATGAAATATTTCATTTTATTTTCTTATTTTTTAATTTTTTTTTACACTTTTTATGTTTTTTTTTTACTTTTTTAAATCCCATGAAAGGAGAACTGTTTTACATTTTTTTTAAATCTTTTTTTTTTTACACTTAGTAATGTATTAGCATATTCATATATGCTAATACATTATAATCTGTGTCAGTCTGACACAAGCAGTGTTCAGGACAGCACACAGGCTGGCCTGATCACTGGCTTATTACACAAACAGCTCTGGGGCCACTCTAAGTCCCCAGGGCTGACTGTGCAGCCGTTCCCCGGGCTCTGTCAGGTCACCAGGTGTTCCGATCACCCGACAGAGCAGGGGAACCCTTTGATTGCGGTGTGGTAATGCACCACTGCAATCAAAGGGTTAAAGCATCGGGTTGCGGAGGTTTCCTCCGCACCCCGGTGCTCGCAGGACATGTTCTGGATCGGGGCTGTGTAGTACAGCCCCGATCCCAGCGCAGTTGCGGCGCCCGGCGCCGCACACCACGGGGTCTACGGCGACGCCAGAAGACGATGCTATAGACGACCGACCTGCACCAGCCGACGCCAAAAGTCAGTGGGCGGTCGTGAAGGGGTGACAGTAGTGTAGAATCCGGCAGAATGTATGAACCTGTTCTACAGTGAGTCATAGATTTGGTGCATTCTAGCTTCACTACGACAACTCAGGCTCAGGTAGGCTGCTTTTAACTTGGTCTACCGGTTCTGGCAGTAATGCGCCTAGTTTTGCTGTCCTCCAGTCATAAATGTGTAGAATCATACGGATGTGGTGCGACACACCCCCAGAACGCCCCCACATTTTAGGCGCACAAAGTGGTGCGGATGCCACAAAATACGCCTACTTTTGGAGTGCGTCTGCTCCTACATCTAGAGAACAAGGCTGTGCCAGTTTTTGGGCTGAAAGGGCACCAGAATACTGGTGCTGGCCTGTACATACATGTCGCCCTTTGTGTGTTCTTTCATATTTTTCACATCTTCAATACAAACCTACAATATAAAGGTGTGTTCCAGGAGTTCCAAGACGGGCATGTTAAAAAATAGAAGAAAAGAAGCATACATAACTCCTGGTCGTCCTGGTGGTCGTCCCGTTCATCTTGTCTGTAGCACAGAACGTTCATCGTCCATATGACCGGTGAAGCCGATCGGAGGCACAACATTGGACTTTCACTTCAGCTCGAGTTTTTGTCTTGGATCTGCAATATAAAATAAGCCCTGACTTTCTGGGTGTTTTTTTTCCTTTTATTCATCCAGTAACGTTCATTTTTAAAATGCTGAATGCTGTAGGTATGGCATCTTTTAAGGAGTTTTCCTATAGTTATCTTTATAGAGCTTGAAGAATACCTGAAAAATCACATTAAAAGTTGTCTGAATAACAAAGAAGGCCATTCCAAAATTGCCATTCCATTGGTGGTAAAATTGCATTGAAAATCCACGAAAAGAGAAAAGGAGGCCTAAGACTAAAGACTAAGATTTAACGCTGCATTCATTTATGTACTTTTTTTAACACTTCAATTTTCTATTCAGTTTTTGAGCCAAAATCAGGACTGGATTTAAAAGTAATGGGAAATGTAAAGAAATGACTCATACGTCATCCTGCTGCATCTGTTTCTGGCTTTGGCTCGAAATAATTTATAGAAAACTGTGGTGCCCTTTTTGTTATTTTGTTTTTTAAAAAAATGCTATGTGTGAAACCACCTGTAATGGCATGTTCACACGATGGGTTTGGCCGCGGGTTCAGCCACGGTTCCCGCGGCCAAACCTCGTCCTGACCTCACCGCAAACTCGCGTCTCCTGACGCAGGTTTGCGGTGCGGGCGTTGGGCGTGGTCTCGGTGCGGGTGGGGGCGTGGCTTGCAGAGAGGGTTTGCCCCCATGCAAATTAATAGGCAGGGGGCAAACCACGCGACGACGCTCGTGGTAACACAGCGCGGCCGCCGTGCTGAGAACTCCCTGTCAAGAATTGACAGGAGATTTCTCACACACGTGCGGCAAGGCCGCGGCCCCAAAGCCGCAGCCAAACCCGCGGCGTGTGAATATTAACGTGGTTTCCAATAGGAAACCATGTTAATAAACTAGGCGCGACTTGGCCGCAGTTTTGGCCGCGGAAACCGCGTCGGAACCCGCGGCCAAATCTGTCGTGTGAACATGCCGTAAGAGTTTGTTCGGATGGTGTATAGCAGTGTGTATCTGTGTGTGACGCTATACGCCTGCTGTTTGAAGTACACGTTGGTGAGCACATACTTCAAACAGTGCTCCGACCCCCCTCCTATCCCCTGTAACCCCTTTCTGCAGCCACATAGAACGCGACAGGGAAGTCGGCAGGTAATCATAGCACTTGATGGGTGCGGGACTACTTCGGGTGTATTGCAGCGCATTTATACCCTAAAGTACACCAAATACGCTGTGTGAACATACCCTTAGGCCATGTTCACACGGCTTAATTGCGGGCCGTAATTACGCCCCGCAATTACGCCGTGTGGACGGGGCGGGAGCGGGGGAGTGAGCGGGGGGCCGGCACTTCGCCGGCCCATTGCCTTGAATTGCCAGCGGCGCGTATACGCCGCTAGTAATTCGCATTTCAATTATCTCCCCGCCCGGCGGATTCGCCGGGCGGGGAGAGAGAGACATAATCCATAGTTCTCTATGAGAACTGTGAATTACCGTAATGAATGGGCCGTTTTCGGCCCGTAATTGGCGCACTTCGGTGCGTAATTACGGACCGAAATACGCGCCATTTTAAGCCGTGTGAACATGGCCTTAGGGTAGATTCACACAGCGGATTTGATGCTTTTTTAGTTGGATTATATTCGTTAAAAAATCGTCAAAAACTAGAGTAAAACGCCTCCCACTGACTCCAATGTAGAATCAGCGACATTGATTTTACGTGAGTATTTTCGGCCAAACTATAACAGCCGACAAAGAATTGAGCATAGGTTGGACATGACATGTCACTTTTCTCCCCCAGCGTAAAATACGATCGTATTGTATGCATGTGGGGGACGACGCGTAACCCATAGCTTTCTATGAGCACTATGGATTACCGTAATTGCGGTGCAAATTTCGGGGCGTATAACGCGCAAAATGCAGCAAAATTTGCGGCAAAATGCGTGCCATAATAAGCCGTGTGAACATACCCTTAGGGTGCTTACATATAGTTTTGGTACATATATAAAATGCACGTGCTGGAGCTTATATTGACAAACACCTGCGTTTCTTTTATCTTTTTTAGCAGGTTTTTTAATTGATGCTGCTTTTCAATTACCGTAAATGGGATTTTATTTCATGATATTATTGAGAAAACTTAATGATATGTGTGTTAATGAGTGTGCTTTCACACATAACATCTTGATGCAGTTTTTGAAGCTAAAACTAGGGAATGACAGAGAGCAGTAGACAATATATCTTTTCGATTACTCCCCTCTCTTTTCTATCCAATCTTTCCTTTACTCAATGACAAAATAAAATCCTAATTCATTAAAAACCAGCATCAATAAAACATGTGAAAGTACCTTAAACTCCCCACATTCCCCTTATTTACAGTAAGTATATCCATAGAACCCTATTATAGGAGTCATTTTGGCCTCTATTTGGGCGGTATAAATCCGAGTCTGCTGTATGGAATATTAGGGAGCTGCACTCTACCATAGAGCTGGATAGAGTATATAAGATTATGGTGTCATGTATACAGTTTTTATCATGGGACCTTGCGTATGACAGAGGCCACAGAGTGCTATTCATCATAGGTATACTTCAGAGCTACATGTGGAGGACTACCCTGAGGTGTAACTCTGATGGACACATTTTGACCTCCATTTAGGTGGTATATGTCAGATTTTTTTGTATGGAACATGGCAGACAGCTGCACTATTTCATAGAACTGGATAGTGATGTGTAGCATACGTTGGACAGATGCCATGGAGTGATATAGATCATAGGTATACTTCAGAGCTACATGTTGGGGACTACCCTGACTTATAGCTCTGACAGATACTGCGAAGCACAGTGTGTAAAGAGCATAATTCATAATAAACTTGCATTGATAAAACGTGTAAAAGTACCGAAAGACTGTTTCACACTCTCTGTATGTACAGTAAATATCTCATTAAAAGAGTCATTTTGGCCTCCAGTCGGGAGGTATACATCAGCATTTGTTGTATGGAATAGGGCAGAGAGCTATACTTTTCCACAGAGCTGGATACAGTAAATAAGATTATGATATGTTTTTTAACATGGGATCTTGTGTGTGACAGAGGCCATGGACTAGCATCCGTCTTAGGTATACTTCAGAGTCTCATATTTCAGACTACCCTGACGTATAACTCCAATAAACAATGAGAAGCACAATGTGTAAAGAGCATAAATGATTAAAAAGTAGCATTTGTATAACACATGAAATTACCATAAGGCTATGTTCACACAGCTTTCGCCCGCAATAACGCCGTGTGCCATGCAGCGGGGGCGGCACCTCGCTGGCCCCATAGACATTCATTATCCACGGCGCGTATCCTGCCGTGATAATTGACATGTCACTTTCTTCCCACTCGCCGTATTTCGTGAACGGGAAGAGGAGAGGGAATCCATAGTTCTCTATGAGAACTGTGGATTACCGTAATGACTGGGACGGATTTCAGCCGTATTTCACGCAGTACGGCAGCGAAAAACGGAACGAAATCTGTCCCAAAATAAGCCGTGTGAACATAGCCTAAGGGTATGTTCACACAGCGTTTTTGGATCTGAAAATCACATCCCAAAACGCAGTGGTGATCGGATCCAAAACGCTTCCAACACGCAGATGTGTGTTTCGATGCATTTTGGCTGCAGCAGGACCGCACCCTATAGTTTTAAATAGGGCTCCTGCTGCATCTTTTGGATCAAGAATTGACATGTCAATTCTAAGAACAGATCCGAAAGACACAATGAGACACATATTGGTGATCACTCGTCTGAACACCGATGCGTGTTTCACAGTGAAAGCAAGGTAAATCACATTGCCCATTATTAGATACGTGTTTGGGTCAGTTTAGGGTCCAACAGATGGATCCAAACACATATCTAGAAGCGTATGTTCACATGGACTCAACACACCGTGTACACATACCCTAAGACTCTTTACACACTCCCGGTGTGTACAGTAAATTTGTCCATAGAGCCCCATTATAGGAGTAATTTTGGCCCCATTCAAGTGGTATACGACAGGGTTTGCAGTATGGAATATGGCAGAGATATGCAGTATTGCAGAGAAATAAGATTAGGGTGCGAAGCATACGTTTTTTTATCATGGGATCTTGTGTATGACAGATCCATCTTAGGTATACTTCAGAGCTACCTATGGGGGACTACCCTGATGTATAGCTCCGACGGACACTGCGAAGCACAGTGTGTAAAGAGCCTAACATGAATTATTCATAAAACTGAAGTCATTCACAGCAGGAATACAGCTCTTCAGTTTTTATGAATTAGATATCTGTGGAAGGAGTGCAGATGTGTTTTCTTCTTTCTATGAATGAAGGCAGTAGAAGCTTGTTGCCTGTGATGTGATTTCTCAGTCGCTGTAAATTATTTACATCCTTCCCCTGAAATCCATTCATTAACAGAAAGAATCTTATTTAGTAACGTGACAATTGTTTTTGCAGGTTAGCACTTAGCAGGTCAACATCTTGACATTTAAGAAACGTACCAAGAGCTTTTCATGCCTTCCACTTTGTAAATGCCTCGAGAATCAATCCAGGCCATGTGTGACTAAGGGCTAATCATGCCGTTCACTTGGCAGCCCTCCAGATGTACATAGAACTGATTTGTAAGCTACTGCAAAGAGGGGGGAAAGTCGAAATAGTAAATGTCATGCAAAATTTGATTTGCCAGCACAAAATAATTCAAGTTATGCAAACGGAACCTCTTACGCCCTGAGATAAAGTCTAGTAAGTTACAGGGGTTTCATCACATTCATAAAAAATGCTTTGTGGAGATGAGCAAAATGATTCATTCATTTTCATAATTTGTCTCATTTGGCCGGTTTTGAGGGCCTTGAATTAACTCAGAACAGAAAGCAGAAAATGGCTGGACATAATTCCAAAGAGTACAGTAAATGATGTACACTACATTACGGTTATTCAGGATCAGATGATTCACCCTAATTGATCGGGATATTTCTTCAATCCATTATCTAGCATCTCCCTTCCTCATAGAAGTAATGGTCTATGAGTTGGGGTCTCTAAAGAGCCTGCAGGTTGCTTCTTAACATACTAGACTATCTGCATAGTAGCTTACCTTGGCTAATTTTTGTGGACAATTTTTAGAAAGCGACTCTTGTGTATAGTATATATCATCAAGACCAGTTCTCTAATAAATCCCTGTAAATCTCTATTCCCCAAATCGCTTTCTTAACAAGCTGTTCCTTTCAGATAAAAGAAGAGATCATTAACAGTGAATTCAGACCAAAGCAGGCAGATCAATATCATAACCGCCCTGCAGATCGATGCAGTCACAGAATATTAACTGTTTAAGATGCTGCCAGTTTTCCTGTGTAGGTGCCAGGAGAGCAGGTGTGAGAAATGTGATTTCCCTGGCTGCGGCTTTCATTGTGCTTTATGTTAAAGGATTGCTTTTTATGCTAAAGATCTTGCAAAAACAAGTCACTTTGCAATACATGTTCGTTGACAGTGTCCTACCTATTCTGAGATATCCCCTCTTGTATGGGCTGCATCAGCTCCTCAGGTCCCTATAGCTACAGACCTGTTTGAGCTCTCCTGATAGGCTGCCAACACTAGTTGCTATAGCTACATACCTGGCTTCTACTGCAGCCTAGTAGAAGCCAGTACACACGCCCCTGAATTCAAAATGAAACCAAGAAAACAGAACTGAGGTAAGATGAATCAATGTAGTGAGACAACCCCTTTAAGCTCCACACATTGAAGATTTGTTCATACACCTAAACAAAGGTATTTCTGCAGCAACATGTGAATTTAATCAAACCATTTTTGGATGAATTAGTTAAAAAGTGACTGCAACAAATCAGACATGCATGAGAATCATTCAGTCCTATAGCTCTGGAAAAAATTAAGAGACCACTGCAAAATTTTCAGTTTCTCTGATTTTTCTCTTCAATGGTAAATTTTTGGAGAGAAATGTAAATTGTTATATTATATAAACTACTGACAACTTGTCTCTGAAATTCAAATCAAAACATTTTGTTTTTATTTGCAGTAAATGAGAAATCTTCAAAATAATAAAAAAGAAGCAGTGCTGTTAGACCTCACATAATGCAAAGAAAACAAGTTCATATTTAGTTAGTAACAATAAGACTAATGTTTTAAGCCAGGAAGAGTTCAGAAATCAATATTTGGTGGAATAACCATGATTTTTTCATTCAAATTCCTTTTTGCCTATTCCTAGCACTTGTTTTACCATCCAGCTTGTCCTATTGCAAGAGGATTGTGAAGACCACAGCAGTGTTTTTTAGACTTTCCTTCATTAGATAAGATTTGGTTCAGGTGATCATCTAATCAGAAGCACATTAAGTAGAATGAGGTAGACTTTGGTTGAAATTCAACTGACACTGGAATGGAATGGCTGTCAGACATGTAGAGATGCTGAAACTGTGCAGTGGTCTCTTAATTTTTTCCAGAGCGGTACATTACATATTTATTAGGGAACTACTCATAACTTAATAGCCTAATATAGGCCATCTTGGCCATTTATGTTCTGGTGCCTTGCTACACAGAAAATGGTGATAACTGGTCCTCATAACTATATTTACTATTTTGCCATAGGCAAACTTAAACTCTATCAGTTCTCAATCTATAAAGCACTAAAACTTAACTTTTATTATGTACAACACTTAACCTCTATGACATACTTTAAAAAAAAACTGATTTCTAACCTCTCAATTTGTCTCATAAATTTATCCCTTTTGAATTGTGAAAGAATAACTCATTTTCTATTATCAAATCTGGTGGAACACCACCTATTATATCAGCAGGGAAACCCTATATATACAGTGATTTGCTAACTGCAAAAATGAATCCAAAAACATCTTACTTGGGCAACACAGTTAACACAGGTAACACAGAGAAAAGAGGTAGAAAATCACAAATTAAAATGTCACGCCTGACCTCCCCAACATGTTTCACCAGCCAACTGGCTTCATCAGGGAATAGAGGTCCTCATGACTCCAAAGCTTCATGTTAAAGGGAAATGGTTGCTTGTTATTTAGACAGTTCAGAAGTTTGGTTGATGTTTTTGTGTTAGGACTTCAATGATTGGTAGCAAGAAGGGGCAAAAGCACTCATCTTAAAGTTGTTATTGAGCTTTAGAAAACTGATACTCTGTCAATATTAGATTAACAGGGCTCAGACTCCTGGCGCCCCCGACATTCAATTTTAATCTAAAAAAATGCAGAATATGGACAATATCAGGCCATTTGTAGCTGTTTGATAGCAAATGTCTTGTTGAACCAATTGGGCCCAGTGTACCACTTCATTGTAGCTATTGGTGAGTTTTTCAGCACCTAGACCTCCTGTGGTATACATTTCTGACAATTCTCTATGTCTCTGCAATGAAATGACCTTCAAATATTTTCTTACTATAAATGTGTCTTTATAGATTTTCCTGTATACTGTATGATCTCTACCCATGTATCTAAATATGTTCTAAGTTCACTTACAATCAAAAGCTCAAGGCTGTGTTTTAGTTAATATGCATAACGTATAACCATAAAAATGCAAAACTGTATTTTACTCCTATCATCATGTGGGCTGTAGATATGGCTGACATACATCTTAAATATACAAATAGCTTTGCAGGGAGATGTCCCTGGAAATTATTTTCAAATGCTGGTAAGTATGTGTTCTACTTCCATAGATGCGGCTCATTAAATTTAAATGAGGGTTGAAATATACATATATGTAATCATATAGCTAGTAAATATGAAGCTAATACATACAACACATTAACATTGACACATACATAATTTGGTAGACAATCAAGTGCAGGACAATTCTTACTAGTGCATTTAAAAAAAAAAAAAATTAGAATATCATTGAAAATTAAAGGGGTTCTCCAGGACTATCTTTTTATTTGTTATAGGGCTCACAAATGTATTATATTAAACCTTGTAATTCATACTGTAATGAGTCTATACAAATATGGGTTTTCTCTATTTGACTTAAATTATTGATATCAATTATCTTTTCATTGAGATCCTAATTTTTTAGATGCACTAGTAGATGTCAAATCACAATTAGGCCACATTCAGATGGGAATTTGTTGCTGGTTTTTGGTGTGCATTCTGCACAAAAATAAGAAAGCATAGTATTCATAAATTAGGTGTCAAAACCCCATTCATGCATACAGGATTTTTCCACTGTAGATTTTACAACCTGCAGCATGCCTATTCTGTTTCAAACACTTAGAAAGGTTGTCCGTGATTAGAAAAACATGCTTGTTTTCCTTCAAAAAAAACCAGTGTTTTACCTTTCTGTCTAGTATTGTTGAGCTGTAGTACAACACGCAACCTGTGGGTACAGGGATGCTGCTGATTTCAGAAAAAGGCATCTTTTTTAACCCTTTTATTGGTAAGGCTATGTTCACATGGCTTAAAATGGGACGTATCAGTCCGTAATTACGCGCCGTACTGCGCAAATTACGGCTGAAAACGGCCCATTCATTACGGTAATCCACAGTTCTCATAGAGAACTATGGATTACGTCTCCTCTCCCTGCTCGGCGAATCCGCCGCGGGGGGAGATAAGTGACATGTCAATTACCAGCGGCGTATATGCGCCGCTGGTAATGCAAGTCTATGGGCCGGCGAGGTGCCAGCCCCCCGCTCCCTCCCTCGCTCCCGCCCCCGGCCTCACAGCGTAAGTACGCCCCGCAAATAAGCCGTGTGAACATAGCCTAATGTATACCTAATAGTTTTTGTTTACTAATTAAAATGATCATGATATTTACTATTTTTGTCTTTGCTAGTTTTTTTTTTTTTGATTGTATTTAAATTTTATTTTCTATATATGGTTATGGGGGTATCCATCTTCCTGAACTGCTTTGAACAGGTTTTAGAGATATGCTTTTCTGCATGGACACTACATGGACATAGAAGCCTGTGAACAGAAGCTGACTCATTGATTTCTATGAGAAAGTTTTCTAGGCATCCTCTGTCACCTGGGAAGACGTTACTGTAGAGGAATGGGTAGAGGGTGAGCTATCTCCTACTATGAACGGTGGCATCTCTGTTATCTCTCTATTAGCATCACCTTTAATTGTAATCCTGCTTGTGATAATAAGGAGGGGACTGCGGAGAAGTGATCACTACTACTACAGCTAAGACCACATGTATGAAAACTGTCTAGGTCTAAAACTCACTTTGTTGCCCATAGCAACCAATCAGAGGGCCCCTTTCTTTTCATATAGTGCTCTGGAAAAATAAGAGGGGCTCTGTGATTAGTTGCTATGGGAAACAAAGTGAGTTTTAGACCTAGACAGTGTTCATACATGTGGCCCTTAGTGTCTGTTTAATATTTAGCTTAGTGGCCAAAGTGAAAAGGATTTTTCTTTGTAAACGAAAATCAAAAATACTTAAAAAATATGTTTAACATAAAAACACAATTTAAAGGGGTTGTCTCACTACATTGATTCATCTTACCTCAGTCCTGTTTTCTTGGTTTCACTTTGAATTCAGGAGCGTGTTTACTAATTACTAATTACTGAACTTCTTGTCTTTCCGCCATCTACTAACCAACCCCCCCCCTGCTATTTCTGTTTCTGTATGTGGTACCACCATTTCTCCTAGGCAGCAGGCCCGCTGTCTAGGGGTTTTATTTGATTCTGATCTGACCTTTTCCCCATATATCCAATCCCTTGCCCGCTCCTGTCACCTGCACCTCAAGAATATCTCCAAAATCCGTCCATTTCTCACTGTGGAAACGACTCAAACTCTCATTACTGCTCTTATTCTTTCTCGTCTTGACTACTGCAACTCCTTGCTTATCGGTCTCCCTCTGTGCAAAAACTACCATCTCAAATCTGTCCAGAATGCAACAGCCAGGCTTCTCTTTCTCTCCAGCCGCTATACTGATGCCTCTACCCTGTGTCAGTCACTGCACTGGTTGCCCATCCAGTACAGGATACAGTATAAACTCAGCACTCTCACCCATAAAGCTCTCCACAGCGCTGCTCCTCCCTACATCTCCTCCCTAGTCTCTGTCTACCGCCCTACCCGTGCTCTCCGCTCTGCTGATGATATCAGACTACATTCCTCAATCATCCGAACCTCCCATGCCCGCCTACAAGATTTCACACGTGCGGCACCAATTCTCTGGAATATGCTACCACGGGCGATCAGGCACATTCACAACCCTCACAGTTTTAAGAGGGCCCTGAAAATACATCTTCTCGGTCTGGCCCACCAAGATCCCTAACTGCTATCACACACATCTGTCACTCCCTGCACTTGGGCACTCACAGGCACTTATCTGTATATAGATGTACTGTCAGGGTGGCAGGTTCATCCATTTTTCATGTAAACCACCCCCTATTTATGAAACATGGCTGGACCATTGTAAACTTGGCACTTCTTACCGTATGTTTCACCCATACACCCTAATATATTGTAAGCTCTCACGAGCAGGGCCCTCACACCTTGTGTCTCATTTGTAAGTACTTTTAATGTGTAATGACTGTATGTTTACCCTTGAATTTGTAAAGTGCTGCGGAATATGTTGGCGCTATAGAAATAAAGATTATTATTATTATTATTATTACTACTAGGCTGCAGTAAAAGCCAGGTCTGTAGCTATAGCAACCAGTGCTGGCAGCCTATCAGGAGAGATCAAACAGGTCTGTAGCTATAGCGACCACAGGAGCTGATGCAACCCATACAAAAGGGATATCTCAGAAAAGGTAGGACACTACTAATGGACACATATTGCAAAGTGGCTTGTTTTTGCAAGATCTTTAACATAAAAAGCAATCCTTGTAGTGAGACAACCCTTCAAACAATAGGGTATATCTTGGAAAACAGAGATAGTCTGGTTTTAAAAAATTTAAATGATTTGCATAGATATATACCCGTAGTGTAGTCAGTGCCGTACCTCGATATTGGTTGATTCTCCTTGAATGCCGGTCTGGCAGAAAACAGATGTGTGGTCACCTACTTCATTATCACAGGAGAACCATAGGCTGACCATGATCTAAACCTGCCCTTTACTGAAAGTGGTAGTAGATTACTTGCAGATGTGATTAACACAGACATAAGTCAGAGTGACAAAGTTGCCTGTTGTAAACCTAAACAGGAAATCCCAGAGATTGTAAAGCCAAAAGATCATTTTGGTAATCCCCTTGATCCCAGAGCAGCCTGCAATGCACATACGCTGCAGCAGTTTACAAGCGTCTGTGGTCCTCAGAAGGTTAAGACAAAGCCTCCCAGCTAGGGATTTCAGACTGGTGATTGTCTTTACCTGGGTACATTGAGAAATTAAATATTCTGCACGCCTCTCCAACATGGCGGAGGTTAACATGGTTGCTTGGTGAAAACAGTTTTGACCTTGAAGTCACTGAAGTATAGAGGCACATCTATTCATCACTGTCTTATTGTCCCAAGACACTCAATGTTTAAACACCTTGTTGACCTACTTTACAGCCAGGCTCTTCCCGTTGGATGATCTGTAGAATTACGAGACTGGATTGATGTCATGAAGTTAATAAATCCCTAAGTAACAAAATCGCGGCTCGGTATTGACACATATTATTATAATCACCTAATGATTCTGTTATTCTCTACCCCTTTTTCTAAATCAAATATCTGCCACATTGCTACGATGGAGGTGACAACACAATCCAAAGGGTCACATATTTCTTCTTATGGTAATTTATTTCCATATTCAGTGTGTACATTTTATAATGATGTTTTTTAGTTATAATCTATATATTATAAGGTCACAGAAACACAATCAAATTAGGTGCACATTCAGCAGGTTAAATGTCTTTCAAATATTTTGCAGTAAGCCTATGTTCACATGGCAATAATTGTGGGACGTATTTCGTCCGCAATTACGCCGACTCCCATAGACATGCATTATTCACGGCGCGTATACTCTGTGAATAATTGACATGTCACTTATCTCCCTGCGCGGTATATTGTGTGGCGAGAAGAAGAGACTGAATCCATAGTTCTCTATGAGAACTGTGGATTACCGTAATGACTGGGCCGTATGTCGCCCCGTATTTAGCGCAGTACGGCGTGAAATGCGGGGCGAAATACATCCCATTTTAAGCCGTGTGAACATAGCCTAATAATTCAGGTACATACACCTATGGAAAACCTCAGGTAACACATTGTGATACTGAAGTGAGATTACCCTAAAGATAAACTCAGCTCGGCTATATCTCCATGTTTATTTTGTAGACAGTGGGTATGTTCACACGGCGTAACTGAGGCATGTACGCCGGGTGATTTGAGAGTTGTGCTGATCTGCACGTACTCTGGAAGCACAGGGGGGCGGCAGCCCACTGGCCCCATAGACATTCATTACTCGCGGCGCGTAAACGCCGCAAATAATTGACATGTCACTTATCTCCCCGCTCGGCGTATTGTGCGAGCGGGGAGAGGAGGCGTAATCCATAGTTCTCTATGAGAGCTATGGATTACCGTAATTGCGGAGCGCATTTCGCCGCGTATTAAGCGAAATACAAATACGCTCGCAATTATGCGATGAACATACACATAAATAAGTCACATAAAAATACACATAAATAAGTCTATAAAATTATTGTATAATATCAGAGGCTTCGGAGGTGTCCAGTTAATGCTTCCCATGTTAGTGTTTCAAAACAACATGGTTTTAATGAAATGTAATTACTTTTCATATAATACAAGTCCAGGGGCGTAGCTACAGGGGGGTGCAGAGGTAGCAGTCGCTACCGGGCCCTGCAGCTTGAGGGGGCCCAAAAGCCCTTCTACCACCTAGGAAGACACCAGTATTGTCAATGGTGCACAGTAACTGGGGGACCCCATTTCACTTTTTGCACTAGGGCCCAAGAGCTTGAAGTTACGCCTCTGTACAAGTCATATGTCAGTGCCTTGTATGGAACTTAGACGTAGCATCTAAATGTAAGGCCTCCTACACCCGAAGGAGCTGCTCGCATGGACCATGTAGAGAGGCAGACTATGTATAAAATTCTGCTGCCATATTACGGCTATGTACAATTTAGAGGTTATGCAGGGCTGTAATATGGTAATATGTATGAACTCTAGTGGGTATTAGGTGACTTTTTTATATTGCCATATTACTATATTTTTTATATTACTATATTATAGGGGCAATCCTGCAACAAATCCTCACCACATTCTGATTTTGCAGGTTTATCTGTGGGTATGCCCCATGTGCAAATACTCTTTGTGGCAGGGCAGCTTCCGAAAGTTGCATGTTTCTACTGCTAGACTGTATACAGCAGGGAAAATGTCCTTGAAGAACTAGAAAAGGACGTGTCCTCAAAAAGGGAATATTTCATCAAAAATTACCTATTGTTTTACTCACATTTTCATGTTAAACACTTTTTTAATTTTGTTTTTTTTTTATTTTCCATATCACTTCAATATTTTTTTAATCATTCTTAAGTCCTGCAGTTTTCACTTTGGCCACGAGGCCTGATAAATTCCTGACACTTCCTGTTCTGTATAGAACGATTTACAGCAGTCTCCTTATTATCAGCACAAGCAGGGTTACACTGAAAGGTGAAATCAATGTGTATAGATAACAAAGGAGATATGTCACAATAAGGAGATAGTCACAGCTCCCTCTCCCCCTCCTTGCACAGTGACTTCTTCCCAGGTCACTTAGGGCTCGTTTACACAAATACCGGTCGGTATGAGCGATGAGCGGAGAAAAGCCCTCCCCGTTCACATTCACTTGCACATATTCCGTCCGAAAACCGGACGGAAGAATGTGCATGTTGAACATTTTTCGGACGGAAAACCTGCCGGGCGGAAAACCCGTACAGTGGGGACTGCTGCATGAGTTTTCCATAGAAGCCCGCTGTGCTCGTTTGCGGTCGGTTTTTCAGACGGTCTGCAAAACCGCAACCCGTCTGAAAACACGGCCGCAAACCCATGCAGTGGGGACATGCCCTTACAATGGTGGTGATCTTGAGTTGCCATAAGTTTCAGGCTACAGTCTGTTTTTTTTTTCTCATGTTTCTCCATACTAATGTACAGCCATGTGGGCTCTCCTCCCTATCTATACATACAGTACAGCCTGTGTGATCTTCCCTACACTTGGCCAGTTTTCCCCTCTTCACCCTCCCTGCTGATATCTCTAACACTGAGTGGTGGGAGGAATAGAGCATAGAGAGCCAGCACAGCCAGGAGCAGAGCTCTGTGTGATCTATTGCAGAAACAGCAGGACAGCCAGCTATGTGCAGGAGTGGCATAAACTCTACAACCACAAAATAAGACGTTTTTAATGAAAACTATGTCAAAGATTGCTTACCTTAAGATGTAAATAAATAATAAAATCAACGTAAAGGTGTCCATAGCCTTTAAAGGGATTATCTTACAAATACAACCTTTTCTCTAAAGATTGCCCTCTAATTGCTCTATAGCCTTCTGAGCATTTAGCTGGTAACTGCAGGTTTGGCTCCTTGAGTAGTGCTGCGTGACCATATAATTCCCTTGCATCCACTTCTTAAGCTAGCTAATGAAATGAATGATCTCAGGTCCAATAAGGCAGGAGATGCTCTTACTTATCATCTCCATGCTGTTCATAGTGGGGTGGTCCTGAGCTGTGGACCACCCTTTATGCCTCAAGGCAGGTTATAACTAGAATTCATAGTGCAGTGTAGCAAAATGTGTTCGGCCCTACCATTTAGTGAAAGGAAATGGAAACAACAGTAAGGGCGCGTCCACACTGCACAGGACAAATACCGGCCGGTTCGCAGCAGCTCCCATTGAGGTGTTCATATTCCGTCCGGAGACCGGACAGAAGAATGAACACGCTCAATGTCTTTTGAGCGGCCCGCGGGCGGAAAAACCGCCCGACGGAAAACCCGTGTAGTGGGGACTGCTGCACAGGTTTTCCATAGAGCACAATTGTGCTAATTTTCGGGCGGTTTTCCAGGCGGTCTGAAAAACCGCAAACCGGCTAAAAAACCGTCCGATAACCCATGCCATGGGGACATGCCCTAATAGCCATAACTGAAGATATAAATAATAGTCTTATATATCAGAAGAGCCACGTAATAGTGCTAAGTAGCTGAAACCCATCAACTTGTTGTTCCCTACAAAAAAGGAGATGTTGTTGCACCTGAGTGGACCAGCTCTAACCTCTGGGCCCAATAGCACCTCCTGCAGCTTTAGTTATGCCAATGGACAGGGGTTGTATTTTAGAAATCTCCTTTTTAAATCCCACAAATACAAATGTTATATGATTTAGAAAACAGCCATTAACTTTTGGAACCTGTCTAAGGAGTTGCTGTATGATAAATACTGACACACTGACAGATGGATTCTGACTCATGCTTCCTGCAGCTATAGCAATACCATCAATTTGCTGTGCCTTAGGGGAGCATTCAGTGCTGGGGGTCACATAGAGCTGCCTAGATTTGACACTCATTCAAAGTTAAAATTGATTAAACTAATTCTCTCCAGAATTAGAATTGGCTTCATTAAAACATCCATTTTAAGAGTGTTCTGCTGTCCTAATCTAGTGGATACTGCTCATGAATTGGATGTACAGTAACTATTCCCCAATTGCTGCATGTTCCAACTCATAAGCCGACAGGCTAAATAATTGATTTTCTACTGTTCCGTGTAGTGCATCTTCAGGTCTGTTAGTGTATTGCTGGCGGCCATGGTCTCCTGAGGAATACTCTACTACTGTTATTACTTTTTCCCTCAAAAATCAAGCCATAATGTAAAATGTTCCGATTAGGAATTTTTTGTAAAATCTTTACTAAACCATAGTAATGAAACTTTTATTTCTAGTTATAAGACATAAAAACATTTTCTATTTTTTTCTTTTTCTTAACACACGTCATTTATAGTAATATATTTTTATAGCACCCACTTTAAAATGCAGACGAAATCAGACGTTAAAGACTGACAAACGTATCTACATATCAAACTATAGGAGTGAGGACCATGGTCACAAGAGCTTACAATTTATAAAGAAACAGGGTGGCACAAAAGAGTACTTGTTTTATACAGTGGTCCAGCCACTTTTTATACAGAATAGGGTAGCATACATAAAACGGTAAGAACCAGTCACCAAACCAGTATCTGTATATGCAGAGATTTTAAAAGGGTTCTATTAAAAAAAAAAAAATCTTACATTAAATAAGGGCTTGGGTGGCAAAAAATAATGAGAAATTTAGCTTGTTGTCCAACATCACTGGTGCTTTGGAGCTCACCAGTTATCCGCCTCTCTTCACTTCTGGGTTCCCATTCCGACACAGAGGAGAGACGTGTGCTCCGCTTACTTACAATGGTGGATGAGCCTCTCCAGCATGGGACAGGAACATAAATATCAGGTTTTTCTCTTTTTTTTGCCCACCGTGGCCCCAATTTCATGTAGTTTTTTTGTGGAGTCCATGAAGTGTGAGGGCTACTGGTGGATGAAGAGATTAGGTGTTAAGGAATAATGTAGAGAGTGGTGTACAAGGGAGCTAGATACTCAGGGTAAGCATAGAAGAGTTAGATTAGGGAATGTGATTAGACTGCCTAAAGAAATGTATTTTTAGGGCACATTTAAAACTGTGAATATGGGAATAAGTCTGATTTCCAGGTAATTGTAATCTAGAGAAGTAGTATAGCTGGAGAAAAGTCTTGAAGACAAATGTTAGTTGTGATCATTGACAGAACATAAAGCATGGCAGGGTGGTAAATAGAGGCAAGGGGAGAGATATGGCAGCGTGTAGCATTATGGAGAGCTTTGTGGGTATGTGATAAGTTTAGGTTGTATTGTATAGTGAATGGGCACAGGGTAGAGGTATTAGTGTATTGGTTAGACAGAAGATAAGCTTGGCTGTTGGATAGACTGGAGAGAGAAGAGTTTGGTTAGGTTAGACTGATTATTAATAAGTTTTAGTAGTCACGAGCATAATAGGGTAGAGAAGTATGAGAACAGAAAACAATTCTAGATAAGAGCAGTGCTAGCACAGTATTAGAATTTTCTGTTTCTAGAGTAAGAAAAGGATAGAAAGTAAATGTTGAGGGTCAGATGATATGAGTGTGCAAGTGACTAAATAAAGCATAATGGTATGGTCACACGTCTTATTTTGGCGCGCATTTAGCCACATATTGTGCGTTATACGCGACGAAATGCGCATCGCAATTACAGTAATCCATAGCTCTCATAGGGATTACGTGTCGTCCGCCCACACATACAATACAAACGCATTGTATGCGCGGGGGGAGAATTGACATGTCAATTGGTAGCAGTGAATACACACCGCTGACAATGAATCTCTATGGAGCCAGCGCCCGGCCGGCCCTCCGTGCTTTGGAAAGACGCACTCATCAGTTTGTTGCTCCAAAACACCCGGGTATTGCGCCGTACTTAT